>WBNH01003435.1:349178-414331 GCA_013401255.1 Urocolius indicus | reverse complement strand
ACATCCCCCCAACTCCCGCATCCCCCAACGCCCACATCCCCCCAACTCCCGCATCCTGCAGCTCCCACATCCCCCCCGTCCCCCGGCAGAGGAAATGCCGTCACAGCCCGTCACACGCCTTCCCCCTTTTCCTCTCCCCTCCATCCAGGGGCCAGTCCCGCCTCCGGGCTCGGCCGCGAGAGGTGTTTTTGGGGCTGCTCCAGCTATTTTGGTGGTTCCCGCTCCCTCGGAGGCAGTGGCTCCTGCCATGAGCAAAAGCCGGCGCGGGGCAGGCAGGGAGCGAGCGGGGTCTGTGTCCGGCACGGGGAGGAAGGTTTGAGGGTTGTTGGAGGGGGTGGGGTTGGGGTTTTTTTGGCCTTAGAAAAGGTAAAAAAAGGGAAAAAGTCCGACGTACTTGAAGTGCAGGTCCTTGAAGGTGAAGTGGGTCTCTACGATGCCGGTGGTCTTCACCCTGGTGCGCAGCACGTCCTGCTGGGTAGGGATGTAGTCGGCGCGGGCTATCCGCTCCAGGTCGTTCAGGTAGCTGGGGAGGGAGAAGAAAGGTGCTGGAGAAGTTGGACCATGGGGTAACCCACCCCTCAATTCCCACAGGGCATCCCCACGCCGCCCCAGGGCCCCCTGGCATTGCCCATTCAGGGTGGGCAGCACCGAGCTGGGCAGCACAGCGGAACCCATCTGCAACCGGGGTCCCGAGGGCTCAGGGGACAGGCATGGGAGAGGGGGAGCTCCACTCACATCATTCCTGGGGGGCTCCCCCATGTCATTCCTGGGGGGGCTCCCTCACACCACTCCTGGGGGGCTTCCTCCACAATACTCCTGGGGGGCTCCCCCCACACCATTCCCGGGGGCTCCCCCCACACCATTCCTGGGGGCTCCCTCACACCTCTCCCGGGGGGCTCCCCCCACACCATTCCCAGGGGTTCCCCCACACCACTCCCGGAGGGCTCCCCCCACACCATTCCCAGGGGTTCCCCCACACCATTCCCAGGGGGCTCTCCCCACACCACTCCCCCAGCCGTTTGCACAGGGGGAAACGGCGAGAGAGGAAAAGTATTCAGCGCTATGGCAACCGGCAGCGGAAACAATCGATGGCGGCGTGCCATTTATAGTCAAAAACACAAAGGGCCAGCATCCTGCGAGGAAGAGGAAGGCTGGAGAGACCCGGGTGGGGGGGCTGCTGTCCGTCCCGAGCCCCCCAGCAGCATCCCCTGCCAGCCCCCGAGGGCAGCTGAGGGATGTTGGGCAGATCAAGGCGGGTTTCTATTTCTCCAGCTCATTGAGTTGTTATTATAAACGGGCTCCTTTTAAGCAAATTAGGCTTGTGCTAATTAAGGCCTTTGCAGCCCTGTAATCTGGTGAAAGTCAGATTAGAGCGGGCAGGGCTTTGGGGATCCCTGGCTCTCAGGGCAGCGCTCGCCAGCTCCTGGGAATGCCTCTGGTGTGCCAGGGCAAAGGCAGGGCAGAGCGGTGGGTGCCCAGGCCCCTGCCGTGGGTGCTGGGGGTGGGACAGCCCCGCTGCTGCTATGGAGAGGCTCAAAAACAGCCGGAAACACACGCGGCCTCCGGCTGACAAAAAAACAGGAAACAACGGCAGCGGGGCCGAGCGGCGCCCGGCAGCACTCAGACCTCACACCCTGCTCCGGGGCCGGCGGGCACCCCGAGCGCTGGGTACCCAAAGGGGTTGCTGAGGAAGGGGGCTGAGGGTATGGCAGAGGGCTTGGGGCCGGTGGGCTGAGTGCCAGGCGTGGCACAGGGCTCCTCATCCTGAGGATGCAGCCACAGCATCATCCCCGCTGGGCATGGGCTGCTGAAACGTGGGCCGAGAGCCCGGGGAGATTCCTAATTACTATTTGTCCAAGGCTTGTTAAGTGCCAAATACTCCCTAAACGCACTCAGGGTGACCCTCGCTTCGCAGACACTTGGCAGATGTATTTGCTCACACTGTGTGAGCTGCCAGGCACCTGTCGGGCCTCCCACACCTCCAAAGTAGCACCCACGGCACGGCACGGTGCGGCACTGCCAGGGAATGGCACAGCACTGCTGGGGAAGGTGCCAGGCAGAAGGAAGCGAAAGCTGTGGGTGCAAGGGGAAAGCGCTGGCAGGAGTTTCTCCTGAGTAGACACTTGCCCCCCCAGGAGCTTCCCCACCGAGCAGCCCCCAGCATGGTGGATGGCAGCCTTGGTGGGTGACTCCTGGCACGCCACGAGCTCCCCCCGGCACTGCTGTACTGCTGGGGGTCTGGGCAGAGAGGGTACTCTGTGAGCTGGACACAGCCTCGGCCACACCACCCTCTCCAGCCATCACACTTTAGGCAGATTAACTTATTTATCCAATCTCTTTAGGGATAAACCCAGCCAGATGCAGGCAATTTATCTACCCTAAACACTAGATTCCTGGTGAACATGCAACACCAAGTCTGTCTATTATCACCTCAGGGAAAAGCCTCTTGTGCACCCTACTCATCCCACTCAGTCCTAAGGGTCCTCCCTGTGCTGTTATTTGGGGACACGAGACCCTTGGCTGTGCTCATATGGGGAAGTCAGCTCACAGAGGCGAGGGGAGAGCATCCCTGGAGAAGGGCAGTGGGCACAGAGCAGTGGCAGGAGGAGGATGCCCCGGTGCAACCCACCCCAAGGGGAGGCTGTACCCTGCCAGAGGAGGAAACAGCTTTCGAAACATCCGCCTTCCCAGTTCTGCTCAGGCTCAGCCCCAGTGCCGGGTGGGAAGTGGCAGTGCCAACCCATCGATGGGGAACAGCAGCCCCCGGGGAGGGGGGGGATTTTCTATTGCTGCGAGAGAGCCACATGTTCTGCAGGGCTGGGATCCCACTGGGCTGGGGCAGAGGGGCTGGGGGCACTCACTAGGCAGCGGAGTCGTTCAGCTGGTACTCTCGGGAGCGGTTAAAACAAGCCTGGACGCCGTTGTCAGCCCACAGCCTCCGGATGACGTTGGCCAGGTCCTCTGGCATGATGCCCTGCTCCTCGGCGGTGCAGGACAGCGCAAACAGCTGCCGAGCATCATCCTGCGGGGAAAAGCCAGGGCTCGGGTACGGGCACAGGGTTGTGGTGGCTCACCCTGCCCTGGGGCACCCCATCAGAGCCCACCGTGTCCCAGCGAGACAGCAGGGCAGGAGCTGCAGCAGTGGATGGGGACAAGCCCCAGAGGAAGCAGCGAGACTCTGGAGCAGCCACCCATGGGTTAAGGTTTAGGTTCCCCCTCCTCAGCACCAGGTCATGGCTGGCTGGCCAACTAGCAACAAGCTTGGGCAGGGGCACCCTTCGTCCTGGCCCAGCTTTGGGTGCATGTGTTTTGGTCCCCCTGAGGTCCCCCATCCCTGCCAGGCGCAAGCAGGAGCAGAGGGGACACTCACCGCTCTGGAGGAGTCTCCAAAGTCGATCTGCAGGTTCCCCATCGCCTTGATGATGGCCATGATGGACTGGATGGTGTTGCTGTAGACCACGGCTTTGTACTGCCGGCATTCCTCCTCCGAGTAGCCATCCTCGTGGATGATCCTGGGGGCAGGGGAGAGATGTAGGCAAGGTTATCCCTTTGAGGGGAACCCCAGGCTCCTGCCCCCCACCCAGCCTCTGCAGCCACACTGATGATGGGAAGCTCTCCCCAGCCACGACTGGTTTCAGAGGCCGTGGGTTGAAGTGTCTTGTTATCGACCGCAGCGATAGTGTGGGGATTACTCACTTCATCTGTTTGACAATGGTGCTCTTCCCAGATTCACCAGCACCTGAGAAGGAAGGAGAAGGGAGAAGGAGGAGTCAGGTTGCTGCCTGAAGCTCCCAACCTACTGAGATCCACCCTTCAGCCCAGGGAGGCAGGACAGTGAGGGTGTCAGCTACTGGAGAAGAGCTCACGGTACCAGCTGGAGCAGATGTTTGGATGGGCACCAGGAATGTCAGGGTCAAGAAGGGGGAGGAAAATGTAAACCTGAGGGAGACCTTGCAATAGCTTCAGAGAGGACACCTGCTCCAGGCCAGGAGAATGGCATCAACTCACTAAGGTTTGGACCTTGCAGTCTCATCATGCTGCAGCCGAGACGACTGGTAACCCTGGCTCTGGCCAAGGACTGGGGTATCCCCTGCAATGGGGGGCCAAGACCTGTCTGTCACCATCCACCTCAGCTCCAGGCAGAGCCAGAGCTTAGCTGCTGCATCCCATACCCCACATCCCATGTCCCTATTGCCCTGGGGGACAGCAGAGCATCAGCCCTGCCACGAGCCCACGGCCAGAGGTGAAGATGCTCACACCACCAGGTAGGGGGATGGGATTGAGTCGCAGGAGCTGACCACCCCAGTGAGCTCAGGAACAAGCTGCTGCCTCCATCAGCAGCTCCTGGTGGGATCAGCCACCCCTGGGTTGCTTTTTAAACAGCGTGGGCTTCCGAGGCTGCGAGGTCCCACACCCCAGCCTGGCTGTGGAGGTGGCTGCCAGCAGGGAAAGCCAGCAGCTTTGGAGCTGGCTTTATTTTCCAGCATCCAAACATGAGATGCCAGGGTCTCAGAGGAGACAGCCGCGGCACCTGAGTTTCCCCCTTTGCCACCCTGTCCCCTTTGGGGATGGCACCCCTGTGCAGACGACGCGCAGCTCCTGGCCCAGCCCTCCCTGCCCCGGCTGGGAGTGAGGAAGCAGTGAAGTCACCCTGGCTGCAAGAAAGGGGAAGCTGGAAAGGGGAAGCTGAAAGAGACGAGGGCGCATGTCCCTCATCCCCTGTCCGGCCAGGCAGTGTCACTGAAATGGGTGCAGGCCTGGCTTGCTTCACCCCAGGACCCAGCAGGATGAGTCCCCCCTTCATCCAGGGACCAGCGTGGTCCTTGCCTCTGGGTGCAAATCCCACAAGATCTCCCCAAGCCAAGCCCAGCCCTGTGTCCTGTCGGTGGTGCCCCCACTGCTGCTGCCCTCAGCCAGGGAGCTGCCCTGCCAGAGGGCCCCAAGCAAGCAGCGGCAGGGCTGTGCCGGCACGGCCACGGAGTGGGAAGAGAGATTACAGAGGAGCTGGGGAAGAGAAGACATTGAAAAAAAATAAAAGATTATGCTATAATTAACTGGGAAAAAACACAGTCTGTCATGCCAGCTGAGACACAGCAACAGGGAGCAAATGCCTTCTGCCCGTGCCAGCAGTGTACACGCAGCCTAGGTGTATATCCCCATGGACATCACTGCGGGCACTGCTCAGGGTGTGAAGCCCCCTCGAGGTTGGGGCTGTATAGAAGCCATACAGACCCCGTCTTTACTGCCATGACCACACTGCTCGATGGTTTCCATGGTGTGTGTGCCGAGGGGGAGGCTTTGCCCAGCCCAGAGGAGCGATCGGCGTGGCGGGGGCTCTCGCCCGGCGCCCTTGGGATGCTGACGCGGCACCCGGCGCAGCACGGCTGGTGTTCGTGGTCAGTGCTGGCAGCTGCTGCCCAGAGCTGGGAGCAGGGGGAGGGAAGGATTCAGCACATCCCTTCATTTTTTCCATTAAATACCTCTGGTTTCTGACAACGCCGTCCCATACGACCGAGTCCAGGGGGCAGGGCCGGCCGCACTCACCGACGGCTGCCCGGACAGGGAAACTGAGGCATGGGGCAAGGCAGGACCCTGCTTAGAATCACCCCTGGGATGACAAGCCAGATAGTTGTCCACTAGCCTCCGGCTCTGCTTGACATTTGCTCCCTGCCTGGGAAGGAACAACTGCCCTGGGAGCTCCTGGCTCCTTCCCTCCTGCCGGCCCCCCTGGGCGAGTACAGCGGAGGGGAAGGGTTTCCAATCCCCGGAAAACCCCAGCTGCCGTCCATTCAACCCCAAAACAATCCCCGGGCAGGCTGCCAGCTGCTGACTTCCACTCTCCTGCCCAAACCTGGCAGGAGGCAGGCAGAACCAGACAGGCTTCACATCCTTCAGACCCCTCACAGCAGCCAGGCGTCGGGGTGGGGGGGGAGGGGGAAGAGAAGCCCCTTACCATGGGCTGACCCCATGACTGAGCTTCCTCCAGCCCTGCCCAGCGGGACTAGGCACCACTCCTGTCAAAGCCAGGAGGAGAGTTCTCTCTTGGACTGATTTGCACTTTTACTCTTGTTAAAAAGAAATAATCTTTAAAGATGCAGCTGCCTGGCTCCAAACCACTCCACTAATGAAGGCGTCAGCTAACGTGGATTTTCGCTGCACTACATTTCAGAGCAGCAGGTATTTGATGCCATATATTTAAGGAGCTGGTCACAGGGTTTGGGGGCCATCTCACCCCTCATCACCACGTGGAGATTTTCCATCTTGCTGCACGACACCCTCCTGTTTCCTGCCTTCAAATATCCAGGCGTGGATGGAAGCGATGCACAGATGGAAAATTTTCCTTATTATGGGGTGGGGGGGAGAAGCTGGAATTCAATCTGCCAGCAGGTCTGGAGCCATCCCCAGCCCCAGCATCGGGGCAACTTCTCCCAGCCCAGCAAACAGCAGCTATTATTTGAGCAGTGATTTATTGAGAAGGTTTTACTGCCAGACAAAGCCACCAATTCCCCTTCCCTGCAGGACAGAGGAATGGCTGGGCAGAGGGATGGCTGCAGAGCCCACCCCTCCCTTGGCACCTGTGGGGTTCCCTGCCATCAAATGAGACTTTCAAAGGTGTGTGTTAAAAGCAGAGCTCCCCTCGTGCTCAACAAAGAACTGTAAGAAGATTCCCCTCTCGACATTTTCCTCCCTATCCAAAAGAGATGGAAAATTGCTGTAAAAAGAACTGCCTTGTTTTAAAGCCCCACAGGGCATTCTCCCCAGGGGCTGGCTGGCCCAGCACAGGGCTGGCTGCTCCCCAAGAGCTTCCACACATCACAGGCCATGGCCCCAGGCAGGACCCCAAACAATTGGGGGTCACTGGGGAGGCTTGGACCCTCCCTCATCCAGGGCAGCTAACGGAGATGCAGAGAAAAACCCCACATAAAAAGAAATGAAACAGAAATGAATGAGCAGGAGCGGGGCAGACAGGAGAGGAGGAGGTGGGCTGAGGATGGTTACTGGGGCAGGGAGCACAGCAAATGCAGCTCATGAGCTGGACAAAACCATCCTTATGTTGGGCTTCTTCCAGGAACCCCGGAACTTTGCCAACTCTGCCAGAGCTGCAGTGGCACCTCTCCCCCCTCCGCTGGCACCAGCTGCCTCCGTGCCCTCTGGGGAAAGGCCACGCAGGTCCCAGCAGCGAGCTGTCCCTCCCCCTCCTCACAGATACATTCAGGATCACTGGCACCGTGTCAGGGCTCAGACATAGAAGAGGAGGTTCCTGATGACCATCACCCGCTGTGCCACCGCAGCTGGTGGTGTCCCAGGCACAGGGACACCGAGATACCCCTCACGTTGCCCTCGCAGTGGTGGCTCCAGTGCAGTGGCACGGGTATGATTTCACATGTATCCCATTGATTTCTAATGCATGTACATAAAAACCCTGATCAGCTCAGCACACAGCAGCCTGCTGCCTCTCCTGGACACAGCTGAAGCGCTCACCTCAGAGCAGTGGGAGCTGCCTGCACCAGGGACATCAGCAGCAGAGACACGGGGTGACCCATGCCAGGGTTGGATGTGGCATTGCCAGTGATCCAACAGCACCAGCCTCTTCCCTGCTCCCCTCACACCTCCTGCTCTATAACACTTCCGAGGCTCCAGCGGTGTCCCCAGCAAAGGGGGGACCCGATCCCCTCCCAGCACCTTGGGCTGGGGTAGGAGGGAGGACGAAAACCAAACCTCCCTGAGGCGGGACAAAGTGCAGGCGAACACGCAGCTCACACGCGAGCCCGGGGCAGCGTCAGGGCACCGCAGCCTCCGAAAGTCACAGCTGGTCCCTCCCTTCCTCTATTTTTATGCAAGCCCTGAAAAAAAAAAAAAACAACCTAAAAACATAAAGCTGCTGAGCCCTGCCCTGGCTACTGGCTCACCCAGGCAGGACCTGTGGGACTTACCCCGTGCCACCAGCCCGAGAGGGGTGCATCCCCACCCCAGGGTTTGCAACTCCAGCACTGAAAACCACTGGGGATCAACAGGATGAACCTACCAGCACCTTCCCAGCCTCTAATGCCTCTCGAGGGGATGAGGAACCCTTTTGCTTTCCTGAACCCCCAAAGGATTTCTGCCCTCTGAAACACAGCGCCCGCTTGCCTGCCACTGCTCCCGTGGGCAGAGGGGTGGGCTGGGCACAGCCACACTTCCCTGCTGCCCAGCACAAATGGCCATGGACATCGGTGCTTTGAGCCCTGGCAATGCTGAGGAGCCAACAGCAGCAGCTCACAGCAGCTCCTGGCCTCTCCAAAACCTCAGGAGGTTTTGTTTGGGTCTTCTCCCAGTCAGAGAGTGGAGAGTCAAACTACCATAGCATGCAACCTGTTTGCCAGAGGAAAACCTCCAGGCCTGTGGTGCTGGGATGGTACTGCCAGCCCCAACTGCACCAGTACCATGTGTCCATCCCTCTCCAACTCACCCGCTGAGGAGAGGCAGAAGCAGGCTTGTGGCCCCACACAGCACCCAGTACCGAGTCAAGGTGGCTTCACCAGTCAGCCCCGAGCCCTCTCTTCTGATGTTTTTTTCCCCTCCCTAATTCTGCCTCCCTGTTTCTGGAGGGCCCCAGGGAGGACTAGTGGAGCCCTGCCTTGCCAAGCACTCCCCAGAGCCATGGTGCTCACCAAAAAGCACCTGCCTGGGTTCACGCACGACCCCAGTTCTCCTCAAAGCTTCCTCTGAGCGCAGGGAAAAAACAAAGCCATAGGAAAGGGTGAGCAACAGGGACATGGGAGCATCACCCCAGCACTGTGTCTCCACCTTGAGGGGTTCTTGTGGAGGGGAGATGCCACGAGTAGCAGCCTCAGGGTGGGTGGGGGGGGCAATGCCAGTCCCACCTTCCCAGCTAGCTCAGGAGGACTTTCTGTCTGTGGCTCAGCTCAGAAATAGACAGGAGTGAGCCAGGGCTCCAGCACTACTTACACCTGAACAGCTGCAACGGGAAAACATAAGCATTTAAAACAAACCAAAACAAAACAACAAAAAAGGAGCCAATTCACTCTATTTTTGGCTTTGGAAACCAGCTGGGATGAGAAATGCCACCCATAAATGCTGGTCCTGGCAAAAGGGAGCGCAGCTTTCCTCCTCCTTCTCCCTCTGCTTCGGCAGAGAGCAGGACACGGGACAGGCTCCAGCCAGCCCTGACCACCCCTCGGTGATGCTCAGCACCAGCAGGCCAAGCACCCAGAGCCAACGATGCCAAGGTGATGCCAGAGCCCAGAGCCTCACAAAAGCATGTGCCAACCCTCCCTCGACACCGTGCTTTCCCACCGGGCAAGCAGCTAGAGAGGAGTCGAGCCAGCCAGGCCCAGCATCGCGGCGGCTCACGGCAAAGGGGGCACCACGTGTTTCCCCAAGAGCCTGCAAACCCCACGGGGTTTCACTCCCCTCCCCGGAAACAGCGGCTCTGCCAGTCTGCACCACCAGAGACACCCCCTGCCACGCCACAGAGCACCCCTCACTCCCCAGGACGAGTCTTGCTGCTGGCACGGCTCACACCAAGGCATAAACAACAACCCCCCCTCTTCTCAAACCCTAAGTGTTCTGCTCCCCAAGCCTTTCCAGGCGTTAAATACGTATTTCTCAAGGCAGGCAGGGGTTGAGCAAATAAAAGGCTGCTTCAGCGTGACTTCCTGCTGCCGGCGGCTTCCTCTGCCCACGGCCACGAGCCCAAAGACATTTTCTGCCGGCATTCCCCAGGCAGCAGTTGGGGATCCTCTGCCCAGCCTGGGGACCCTCTGCCCAGCCCCGGGACCCCCTGCCCAGCCCAAGGAACCCCTGCTCAGCGATCCTCTGCCCAGTCTGGGGATGCTCTGCCCAGCCTGGAGACCCCTGCCCAGCCTGGGGACCCTCTGCCCAGCCTGGGGACCCCCTGCCCAGCCTGGGGATCCTCTGCCCAGCCTGGGGACCCCCTGCCCAGCCCGCAGTGCCGTGGGAGCCCCGTGCGCTCCCACCTCACAGCCAGAGCGAAGCTGTCCCTGGGAATTTTGGAAAGGGAATTAAAAACTCCACTTGGGAGCTAGTAAAAAAGAAAAAAAAAACACCATAATGGATTCAAATAAATAAATAAGGCTGTGCCTTGCCCACAGGCACTGGGCAGGTCTGTGAACGCCCACGGGAGCATCACCGGGGCGCTTTGAAGAGGGCGAGCGGCCCGTTATCGGTATGAGAATCGGGTACCCGTGGGGCAGAATGCCCCACGGCCTGCGGCGGGCAGCGTGTGGGGCAGAGCACAAGCCCCCCACGGCGAGGGGAGGGCAAAGGCAGGATGGAAGGGCTCGGGTCCCACCTGGCACCCTGGAGGGAAGAGCTGCAGGGCAGCGGGTGCCTGTTAACCGCTACTCCAGGCAGCCCAGGGCCAGGGGTGCCCATAGAGGAGCTGCCCAGCACAGATGGGGGTACAGGTAGGATGGGGTGTACAGGGCCTTTGCTGGGGGTCCCAGTAGCCAGAACAGCGTGGATGCCCCCGCCTGTACCCCAAAGGGACGTGCCCAGGCTGGACACTGACGGGGCTCGGGGGATGGTACCACACTGGGGCGAGGCTGGCACCCCACTCCTGGGGGAACCCCCACAAACCATGGTGAGGCTGGCTGCCCGCTTCCGAGGGACACCCAAGCCTTGCTGTGGGGCAGCACCCCCACTCCCAAGGCAGAGATCCCCGAAGCCTCCAGTGGGGCTGGCGGCCCAGGGGAGCTCCACAACGCCTGGGATGGGGCTGGGGGGGGTGGGGAAAACAACACCCCGCTCCTGGGGGAGAGCCCCGGGGGTGGGGATGGGATCGTCCCGCGGAGGAGATCCCTAGGACCCCGCTATGGGGGATGGGGGGGGGCAGCACCCCAGTCCTGGGGGGCCGGGACGAGCCGGCAGCGTGGGGCGGGGCGAGCATCCCGGTGCGGGAGCGGAACCGCGGAGCCTGGGCTGGGGCCAGCATCCCAGTCCCGGGGGATCCCCGGGGCGCGGCGGGCCGGTACTGCCCGGAGAGGGGCGGCGGGGTGGGGGGTGGTGGGGGAGCGGCGGCGTGCAGCGGGGGGGCGGGGGGGGGTGGGGGGGGGGGGGGGTGTGGGGGGGCGGGGGTGTGGCGGGGTGGGCTGGGGGGGGCGGTCGGGGGCCCGGGGGGGGGGGGGGGGGGGTGGGGGGGGGGGGGGGTGTGGGGGGGCGGGGGTGTGGCGGGGTGGGCTGGGGGGGGCGGTCGGGGGCCCGGGGGGGGGGGGGGGGGGGTGGGGGGGGGGGGGGGTGTGGGGGGGCGGGGGTGTGGCGGGGTGGGCTGGGGGGGGCGGTCGGGGGCCCGGGGGGGGGGGGGGGGGGGTGGGCCGTCCCCCCCCCCCCCCCCCCGCCCCTCGCCCCGGCACGCGCTGCTGTGGGCACCGATGTGGGGAGGGGAGATGGGAGTCTGGGTGCTGCTGTATGAGACAAGAGTCCTTTGGGTGCAGAGAGAGAGAGAGGTGAGGGTCCGAGGGAGGTGGGGGTCAGCGGTGTGAGGCTGTAGAGAAAGGGGTTAGCTCAGACCCTTGGGGACTTGCTCGTCCCATCCTGGATTGAGAGGCTCAGCCTTCGACAAGCAGCTTAACATCTTCAACAAGGAGCTTCACACCTTCAACAAGCAGCTTCATACCTTCAACAAACAGCTTCATGTCGCTGGAGGAGGGAGCTCTCCTTAGCTTTACACAAATCCCGAGTGTGGAGATGGGAGAGTGTCGGGCTGGTTAGGTCTTACCTAACCAGAAAAGCCTGGAGCCCACTCCAGGAGCAAGTTCTGAGTCACCCATAAGGGGATGTTTTGGGAGAGTTTGTCATTTGGCCACCCTGCTTGAGCCTTGAGAGCTCAGCCACACCAGGGTGTTCATTCTGCCACTCCTACCCAACCTCAAGTGTTGACCACCCCGGGATGGTCACTTGGCCATACCCACCCAAGCTTGGGGCCCCACCACCCCAGCGAGGTCACTGGGCCACCCTGATCTGACTTCAGCAACCAACCACTCTGGGGTGTTCATCTGGCCACCCTGACACAACCTCAGCAGCCTCACACCCTGGGTGATAATCCAGCTGCCTCAACCCGACCTTGGTGGCCACTTCACTCTGACTTCAGCCACCCACCACGCCAAGGTTGTCATCCGGTCACCCTGACCAAATCAGGCTGGTCCATCAGCAGCCCACACCCCCAGGGGAATCATCTGGCCTCCCTGGATGAACACTGCCAGGTTAACCCCCTAGACTAGTCCTCTGGCCACCTCTGTCCAATCTCAGTGGCTCACCATTTCAGCCCAGCTTCAGTGGGTGACCACTCCTGGGTGCTTGACCAGCCAACCAAGCCTGACCTGATGCCCTACCACCCCAGGGAGATGGTTCAGCAATGCCAGCCTGACCAGGGTGGCTGTGTGGTCACCACAGCCTGATCTGGGTGGCCAACCATCCTGGCATCAGCCTCCCACTCCTGGGCTGGCCTCCTCAGCCTGACCTCTGCCACTGTGCATGGGAGTGCCCCTGACCCTGCCAGTGTCTGTCTATCCCCATGGGGGTGTGAGAGTGTCCATACATGCCCCCTGTCTCCATGTCTGCCCATGCACCCCAGTGCAGAGGTGCCCACAGGTCCCTGGCGTGCCAGTGCCAGCCCCCAACCCACCCCAGTGAGCCCCGACACCTGGGCATTGTCACATCTTTATTCTCGCTGCTGGAGGCTCGCCCTGGCCTCCTCACCAGCACAGACATCACCCCCCACTCCCCCTTTCAAAGCATCATCCCCTGGCACGGCACAGGGGTGAGTCCCCGAGGCCATGGTGAGGGTGGCACACAACCCCCCTCCCCTGCTTCCAGCCCACGTAGATATGTACATAACACAGAGCTACCCGGAGCAACACAACACATTAAAAAAGATCTACTCTTATATACAGTATTTATAAAAACATCCCAGCCTCCACCACCCCGGTAAAAAAATACATCTCTTAAGTACCTTGCTGCAGGACAGCCCCCCCCCCCTCCCAGCCCATGCTGCCCCCCTGCCCAGCTGCCCCCACCCCTGCAAGGGAGGAGGGGAGTAGGGGGAGCTGCTCTCCGGGTTTTGGCGTGGTGTGAGGTGTCCCAGTGGCGTGGACGGGTGGGAGGAAGAAGGATGGCAGGGAGGGGGGTGGTCTGGGTGCTGGCCCTGGGTGCAAGGCGAGCAGTACTGGTTTGGGTTGCAGGGAGGTGCCCATCACCCTGGCACCTGGGCAAGTAGATGGCAAAGGGGGATCTGGAGCACTGGGCTGACCCTAGTGACTGCTGCCCCCCCAGCCCTGCCCTGCCCTGCACCCCTCGGGGCAGGTGGGGGTTGCAGCAAGGGCAGGATGCCAGGGGGCACCAAGCGCCTCCATCAAGCGTGCCACATCCACAAGCATGGCCTGGGAGTCCCTGGGGTCCCATCCATGGGCACCAGAGCCAACTGCTCCCTGGGTACCACCAACCGCTGCAGCACGACCACACTTGCCCACGAGGTGCCAGGGTGGCCCGGTGACACCTCATCAAGGACCAGCAGGGAGGGACATGGGTGCTGCCGTGGGTCCAGCCCCACTGCAGGACTCCAGCACCCCACAGACACTGTTCATCAGGGCTCGTGCTGCTGTCTGGAGGGGCCAGGGAAGGAAGCACCCCAATCCTTGGCCCCGGGGCGGGCAGTGCCCGCTGCCAGCAGCTCTGAGTGTGCAGGGATGAGCTCCACCTGCCAGCCAGCTCCCGGTGAGGTAGGGACAGTATTATTCTCCCCATTTTACCGAAGGGGAAACTGAGGTGCAGAGCAGGGAGAGTACCAGCTGGAGCGGGGAAGGGGGGCACAGCAGCTGCCCCAAGCTCGCTGCCCCATCCTGGGCACAGGCCAGGGGGGGTCCCTGTGCCTGCCATGGCTCATGCCCCCTCACCACCAGCACGAGGGATGGGCAGCAACAGAGGAAGGTCTCCAGGGAAGCGTGGCAGGGCCTCAGCACAGGGTCTGAGCCCGGGGCCGGCTCTCCCTGGGGCACTGGTGGATGGGGGGAGGTTGGCGTGGGCACCCGGTGCTGGCTAATGGCTGCCACCGCTCTTGCCTCCCCCCGTAGCCCAGTCGATGATGATGAAGCTCAGGCTCATGATCATGAAGAGCACTCCGAGAAGGGCAAAGCAGGCAGCCTGTGGGGACAGGGAAGAGGGTCAGGGAGGGTCAGCACGATGGAGTGCCCAGCCCAGCCCCGACACCCTTATCCTTGTCTCCCCCTCCCTCTCTGCTTACCAGGATTTTGGGGGTGGAGCGCAGTGGCTCCTTGTCCTTGGGCATGATGCGGATGTAGAAGATGGCAGGGAAGATGAAGATGAGGCAGGGAGCAGAGGTGGCACCTGGAGCACACAGGGATAGAGTTGGGCAGGAGGCCCCTACCTCATGCTCAGCCCTGCCAGTCCCACTGTTGGGCCAGCTTCTATCACCACCCCCCCCCCCGCCAATCCCACCACCCTCAGCCCTGGCAAAGCCTTCCAGGAACCCAGGGACACCGTGTCCTGGCACAGTCCCACACTCCCCCTCCACAGCCAGAGCCTTGGCACGGAGCCGGGGCTCAAGGGAAACACCGGCCAGCAGCACAGCAAGCAGCTGGCACCCCACGCCAGGAGCTGTCTTGCCAGGACAGGGAAGCGATGAAGACCCCCCACACACCACCTGGTCCCAGCATGGTGAGAAGGGGAAACTGAGGCAGGGAGGGGCTGTGTGCTGCTGGGGAGGGGGACACAGGAGTGGGTGCTGCCACACACCAATGAGGCCAAAGATGCCGAGGATGGAGGGGGCGAAGATGACCAAGAGGTTGATGAAGGTCAGCAGGATCACAGCGATGGCCACGTGGCGGATCCAGCTGAAGTCCTTCCCTTGGAACAGCATCTGCTGGATGGCCCGGCGCACCTAGGGACAGGCACGGGGGTCACGGGCCACCCTGGGAGCCAGGGCACACCCCATCCCCTGTCCCTGCAGCCCTGCCAGGCCCCTGCTCCAGCCCTGTCCCCTTGGCACCATCGGTCCCTGGCATCCCTTCCCAGCCACATTCCCACAGTGCTGCCACCCATTCCCCTGCCCCAGCCTTGATCCTGATGCCCCACTGGTCCCCATCACTCCTTCTCCTGCCCCAGTCCTGTCCCTACACCCCCACTGGTCCCCATCACTCCTTCCCCTGACCCAGTCCTGTCCCTACAACCCCACTGGTCCCCATCACTCCCACTCCATCTCTGACATCCAGACAGTCCCGGTCCCCAATCCCTGCAGCCCTGATGATCCCTGACACCCCACCAGGGCCTCAGCCCCCATCGCTTCCTCAGTTTCCCCTCCCAGTGCCTGGTGTTGGGGACCCATTTCATCTAAGGGATGGCCACTTGGCACCCCCATGGGGCCACTCACCGGGAAGAGGACGATAGGGACAGTGAGGGTGACAGCCGTCAGCACGGCCACGCGCACGCACAGGATGAGCACGTCGAAGGGATCCACCTTGTTGTACGTGTGCAGCAGCTCTGACTCCACTCGACCTGCAGGCACAGGAGGGCAGCTGCTGGGTGAGCCCTGGCAGTGCCACCTCCCCTGCTGCCAGCACGCTGGCGAGATGCCCCAGCCCGGTCCCTGAGGGCTCACCATAGAACGTGAGGTAGCCAAAGAGGGCGGCCAAGAAGTACATGAGGTACATGACGGTGATGGAGATGTTGGAGATGCACTGCATCTTCTTCTTGGAGGGGCTGTGGGACACAACGGGCTCAAGCATAGCCCCCCATGGCCCGGCCCACCCCATAGCATCCACCCAGTCAGAAGGGGTGATGCTCGAGCCCTTCTTGGGCTGCGCGGTGGGTCAGATCACACACTAGCCCAGGGTGATAACACCCACCTTCCAGGGGTGTTATGACCCACCACCAACCCACCCACCCCAGGTTGTGTTACCTACCTCCTGGGACTGATATCACCCATCCCATGTCCTATCACCCACCACCCATCCACCCACCCACCCAGGGTCACATCACCCACCTCCCCACGATGCCCTGGCACAGATCCCACACTGCCTTTGGCTGGGCACTGGACAAGCCTACCCATTCCCATGGGTGCCCCCACTCAGGACTCACTCCTTCAGCTCAGTGTAGATGGGCAGGACCTCGGGGTGGCAGACGAAGGCAAAGGCCATGATGGGGATGGTGTATGCCGTCTGTGCAAGAGGAGGGCAGCTGAGCACCAAGGTGCCACAAGTGCCAGGACCACCCACCTTCATGGGGTACACGGGGTGGGTGCTCACCCAGAGCCCCAAGCACCCTTGATCCCTACCTGGGAGTTCAGAGTGAAGAAGCTGGGGGTGCAGGCGCCCTGGTCGGGTGCCTGGAGGACGGTGTAGCCATTCTGGTAGTCACTGGTGCTGACAGGGCTGGCGTTGAGGCTGCCCGTGAAGTTGCCCTGCTGCTCGAGCAGAGGGCAGGGGATCTGGAACTTTTTGTAGATGACCTGGGGTGAGGAAAAGAAGGGGATGATCAGTAACTGGTGCCACCACCCCTCAGCATCTGATGCAGGAGCCAGCACCCCAACCCAGCAGTGGAAGAGTGGCTCCAGAGGGAACCCTCCACAGGGCACCCTTTGCCAGCAGTGCCCGCGGCAACGGTGCCCCCCGGCTTTGTCCCCATGGGGGTGGGCAGCAGAGCAGAGCAGGACAGCAGCACGTGGAGGGGCCACACGCGTGGGTTCTCCCCCACAGCACCCTCTCCCTTTTCTTTTCCCCAGCACTTGGCTCCTTCAGCCAAAAATAACCCAGCAGTGTGACAGCAACTGCCACGGCAGCTCCACAGCCCCGAGCACCCGCTGTCCCCACTGTCACCACAGCACAGCACGGCATGGCACAGCATGGCACACAGCCCAGACACACACCCCAGCACAATGAAGGGCTGCTCAGCACCCTGAGCCACCAGCATGGGCTGGTGGGTTCTCACCGAGATGAGGAAGAAGACCATGCAGCTGAGGGAGAAGCCGCTGGCATAGCCGAGGTAGCCTGGGGAGGGAGGAGAGTGGCCGGTGGGCAGAGGCAGGACCCCCACTCTGGCTGGGTGTTCCCTCCTTGCCCACCACCCCCAGGCTGGCACCATCGCCCCGTGACTTACCCAGCTGCTTCATGAGGGCCAGGGGCAGGATAATGGTGACAGAAACCAGGATCACCAGGTAGTTCCCATTCATGTACCAGTCCCTGGAAGCAGAGGCCCTGCTCACCACCCAGCTCTGCTGTGGCACAGGAGGCACAGGCAGCCATTGGCAGGGGGCTGTCTGCTCTCCATTGGGGACCCAGGGATGCTGGCACCCACCAAGGCTGGCATCCCTGCTGTGCTAGCATCTCCAGCAACCCTTGAGATGGCATCCCTGTGGGCTCCTGAACCGGGAGTCTGCCTGGCCCTCACAGGAGTGCATCCTCAAGGGGCAGAGCTGCCATGAGCAGGCTGAGAACTGCTGTTCTCAGCACATATTTGCCCCTGATCAGCCAGGGGTACCAGCATCTGCAAGGGGGCTCAGCCACATCCTCAACATCTCCAGGAAGAGGCAGCTGCCCCTAGACATCCCTTTGCTCAGCACTGGCCCCACATGCAGGGGCAAGCCTGTCTGGGATGCCCAGTCCTGGACTGCTCCCAGTGTCAGCTCTGCCCATCATCTGCCTGGCTCTCAGCTGCCCCCCTCCGTGCCATGAGCTGGAAACATGGGCATGGAGTAGGGGGGGAACCCATTCCCAACCACAGCTCTCGTCCCCCACACCACAGCCCTGAGCCCTGCTCAAGGAGGAAAGCCTGATCCCAAGGGGATGTGAGGAGCAGGGATTGGAAGTTCAGCTCGGTTTAATCTCACCCAAGGGCTTATTCAGCACTGACAGTTATCAAAAATAGTAGTGGCTTAATGGCAGTAAATCCCTGCCAAGGGCTGCACAGCTGGAGCCGAGGCCCCGGCGCCTGCCAGGGGAAGGTCCAGGCAGCATGGGCAGGAGGCACTCACGTGGTCTTCTCCTCCAGGTTGAGGAAGGTCTGGATGACAAGAGGCACTTCAGATTTGACGATGTACAGGTAGCTGGACATGGCTGTGGGGCAGAGCAAGGCTGTGCTGCACCAGCATGCTCCAGTCCCAGCCCTCAGCTTCCAGCCCCAGCAGGTTGTCCCCCAGCCCCATCCTCACCTCCGATGTTCTGCAGGGTGATGGCGATGGCTGCCGCCAGCTTCCCCGGCGTGCCGAAGGCTCGGTAGCCCAGCTGCTCGTAGGCACGGATGCCTGTGGGATGGGGGAGTGGGGGGGGTGGCATGAGGGTTGGGAGGGGATAGCCCCTAGCATGGTGTCAACGGGGACCTGGCACTCACCTACGATGCCTGAAGACTTGAGCAGCAGGTGGATGGAGTAGCTGGAGAGCAGAGCCACTGCCGTCAGGAGGAAGCTGAGGGAGGACAGCACCATCACCGTGGGTCACAGCATCAGGCTTGGACACAGCTGTGGGGCAAAGCCTGAGGCAGGCAGCTGCCCTGGCAAGCCACCCAGCCCCTCTCCAAGGTGCTTGCTGAGTGCTCACAGGGTGGATGAGCCACAGGGTACAGGCACCCCACAGCCGTGGGGCCGCCCCAGCCCTGGGGGTCCATGTCTCCATGTCCAAGGGGAACCACCACCTGCATCCTTTGGGTCACGTGGGAAAAGCTGGTCTTGTACTAAAGAGGTCTCCACCATCCTCCCCAGTGGGGCACAGCTCCCGTTGGGGCAGATGGGTTCATGCCAGGGACGGGCATTGCTTAGGCAGCAGGACAGTGGTCCCTGCATCACTCCAAGCCAGAGACTCCTCTGTTATCTGCACCCCTGGCACCCACCAATGCCCTTGGAGGACCCCCCTGACCCAGCCCCCCAGCCAAGCCCCCAGGGGCACATGGCACTCACAGGAAGAGGATGATGCCAGTGTTGGCCATGGCATAGGCCAGTCCCAGGATGCCGCTGCCCATGATGGCGTTGCTCAGGTTGAAGACGGACATCCCGAAAGATGTCTTCCCTTCAAACTGGAGGCACAAGACACAGCAGGGAGGGGACACGTTGGTCACACTGGGAGCTACCCCATCCCACCACCACCACAGTGCCCATGCCAATACCCACATCAGTGAAGTGGGTCTGCTTCTTCTCGGTGCCGTGGGGCAGGAACTCCTCCATCTCCGCCGCGCCGCACTGGTTCTCCTCAAACCTGGCAACCAGGGAGGGAAGTGAGGCTGAAGCCATGACCCATCCTGTGCCTGCAAGGGTGGGGAGCAGCCAGGAGGAACTGCCCTCCTCCAAGCTTTTGGCACCTCTGCTCATCCCAGGTTCCCTACCTGTCACCTGCCAGCGAGGGCACAGCGGAGGTGGTGAGCGTGGCCGCGTGCTTCCCGTTGGGCACCAGCTCCACCATCTCAGCCTGGAGGGGCATGTTCGTGGCATCCATGGTGGGGAGGTGGCTGGGCTCACTGTAGGCTCTCCTTGGGCTCTGTAATAGCAGGGAAATAGATGTCCAGCTCTGGGTCGGAGCACTGGAAGGGTTGAGCTGGGGTCTCACAGGTCCCATCTCCACCAGAGCCAAGTAACAATGCTGGTGGCACCACAGGGACAGGCAGCGGGGATGACAGAGATGCCCAGCCAGGCATCACCACGACTGGACTTCTCCCTCCTGCCTACACAGCACAATGCTCCACAGAGCTTACCCCAGCCCTGACAGCCCCATAAGAGTCTCCAGGTGGAACCATCCCCTTGCCCACTGTGGGATCACTCAGCTCCCTCCCTGCAGCGTGACACCAGAGCAGCCCCAGCTCTTCCAGCCTGCCCACCTCCACTGCCCTGCCCGCAGCAATCACATCCCTGCCTCAGTTTCCCCTCCCAGAGGCAGGTACGTTTAGGAGGGCAGCTGGGGACAAGCTGGGGGCCCAGGGACCCCTCAGCCACCACTGTTATGTAAAGCCTGTGGCAATGCCCATCGCAAAGGACTCACCCGTATCCTGCCACCCGGGGCCGGTGCTGCCAGGGTGCCAAGGCAGGGGCTCAGGGGCACGTCAGGGCTGGACAAATGGAGCAGGAAAGAGCACGGGGCCGGGAGACAGCTCCTTGGCAGGGGAAGGCGGCCGGGCTGCCGAGTGCAGGACGCCTTGGCACATCGCACAAAGCTGCCTCTGTGCGAGCCCCGGCTCTCCCCGCCCCGCTGGGAAACGGCACAGGGTGGCTTTCTGGGGCAGGCTGGCAGCCGGGGCGGGGTACCCCGCCACCCCCCACTGCCCTGGGGGAGCTGAGGTGCTCTCCAGCCGGCCAGAGGGTCTCTGTGTTGAGGTTACATCCAGCCAAGGGATGATACCTCTGCCCCAAGGTGAGGGCTGGGCAGGATGCAGCACAGTCGCAAACCCCGGAGGGATGCTACTGCCTTGCACCCCAATGTAGGGTGAGCAACGAACGTGCCCGTCTGTGCTCTCAGGAGATCAATGGCTCTGGGGACCAAGGGAGTCTTCCCACGGCACTGAGAGTGCAGGGAGATGCCGGGAACAGCAGCTCCGTGGCACGCAGGGGAAGGATGCCACGGTGGGCTGTGGGCATCAGCTCATTCGGGCTCCTGAGGCACTGCCCGGCCGGTCCCTGCCCATCCACCCAAGAGACCTGGTAGGGTCATCCCGGGCCAGGTGCCGGCTACTGGCAGTGCCAGAGGTCCAAGCTCCCAAAGCTGGTGGCACACGGCATGGTCACCCTGCCTGCAGCACCCGGTGCGGTGGGGAAACTGAGGCAGGGGCAGGGCGCAGGCCAGTGGGGACCAGTGCGGGGGAGCTCAGCCATGAAGGGGATGAGAGGGAAGCGCAGGGCGGGCGCTGGGCAATGATTTATCCCCTCTGCGAGGCCTCCGCTTGGGCAGGCTCCAGGCACCGAACAAGGCTGCCAGCACGTCCAAACGCCGCCGTTAACTCTGCGCCTTCCCACCGCTGCGGGCAGGCACCGTCGAACCTACCAGCTCCTGATGCCGGGCTCGAGGAGAGCTGCCAGAGCTTCGATGCTCCATCACCCTCCCCGACCTCCAACCTCGCTGCTGGGCTGCATCGCATCGGTGGGTGCTGCCCGTACCCCTGCCCACTCCCCCGCGGGCGCCGGCCTGGCTGGGCTCTCTCCTCTACAGCCCTTTTCTTCTCCCAGGTTATAATTACACCTCACTGGGAGGCTCAGGAAATACCAGCTCCTTCCCCCGAGCGCCTCTCGGAATAGTAAGCGGCACGGCCGGGCTCATTTCGCATGCACCGGGTTTCGCACCGCAACCCAGACGCTTCCTCCCGACGGGCAGCCCTGGCACAGCCCTGGCACAGCCCCGGCATCGCTCACCACCACCTCCCCAGCCAGATCCGGCCTTTGCCCCTCGGCCAGGGTCTCCCAGGGGGGGTGGGGGGAGAAAGAGAGACGCTTCGATCGGGCAGAGCGTGTCCTGCCTGCCGCTGTTTGCCTTCCGATAAGGCTGGGTAGAACAGCAAATACGCGGAGCTTTGGATGGCCCCGAGGGGCAGCAGGTTCACCCCTGTCCCCGTGTGCCCACCTCAGCCGGGAACTCTCTGCAAAGAGGATCTCCCCGGACATCTCTTCCCACGGGGTGATGGCCCCGACAGCCCTGGCCCACGGCGGGGTGGGACTTCGAGGGCAGTCCCTGTGCCGGTTGGCATCGTCCCCTCGCCTGACCACCAGCCCCAGAGCTGGGCNCCCGTCCGTGCGCACAGCCGTGTCCGTGCGCACAGCCCCGTCCGTGGGCACAGCCCCGTCCGTGCGCACAGCCGTGTCCGTGCGCACAGCCCCGTCCGTGGGCACAGCAGCCCCACGCCGTGTGAGCCGGGGTCCAGTCCCGGTCCCGGGGGGCTGTGATGCAGATGCGCTGCTCTCCCACCACGCGCTGTGGGGGGAACTAGGACGGCGATAGCCCCGCTGCACAGAGCCCTCCCCATCTCTCCCTAAGCAGCTCCTGGCTCTCCCAGCAGCCCCACTGCTCGCTGACAGCCGGCATATAGCCCACCACACCGACCCTCCCTCACGGCCAAGCAGCCCGGCGCGGTCCCGCAGCCCCTCCCCGCGGGGAACGCCGAGCCCTATGCGTGGGGCTGCACGTACCCTCCTCGCCGGCCACGTCTGCGCACCGGGACAGGCTACGTTTGGTCTCGCACGCCGCGTTCCAGCCAGCACAGAGGCCTGCCCGCCCCTCGCCGGGATGAGGACACGTGTGTGAGACGGCGGGGCTCCCAAATCCCTGCCCTGGCAGACAGGCGACCCTAGTTCACCTCTGCTCCTCCATCACCTTTCCCCAAAGGCCAGGGCATCACAGTGGGGACTTTGGTCTTGGAAGGAGCTGCACTCCTCTGCCTGACATCTCACTTCCACCCAGACTTCATTTAAAAGGTGGAAAATACTTGCTGGGAGCAAGGCAGAGCCAGGAGCTGGGGGGGCTGGAACAGGGGAGCTCTGCATGGATTCCAGGGGAATGTCTCGGCTGGGGGAGGGGGGTCCACAGCACCAGCAGCATGGTGAGGAGGACACATCACCTTGGCCCTTGTGGTACACCAACCTGGCCAGAGCATGTGGCGCTGGTGGGACTGGCGCACGCTTGGAGGCTGCAGGCACTGCCTGCCAGCACCACGTAGCACCAAGCCTGGGCTCTGCTGACCTGCAGCGTCCTCAAGGCTATGACACCCCTTCACGGACACCTACTGCTCTCAAAGGTGCCACATCTCCCTAGCAGTGGGTGAGCGCTCCCCTGAGCCAGAGACCCCACGTCCTCTCCCTCTGCAGATGAATCCTGGCTAATCCGCCCCAGCTGGGGCCGTGGGACTATTCCGGGTGCTAATCCGGCTTTAGTGCCAAGCCTGCCGCAGCTGCCGGCCTGCGTGCGCACAGCCAGGTACCTGCTGCTGCCCATGTGTGCCCAGCAGCAAGGCCCCCCTGGCCCATGCCCGCCTGCCCAGGTGGCTGCTGTTCAGGTTTCAGCAGAGCCAGGCACACAGGGCTCATGTTCCCTGGGGCTGTCCTGGTGACAGAGCCCTCCCAGAGAGGCGGGCAGCGTGGACATGTGGGCAGGGATGCCAGCTGTGTCCCCCTCACTGCCATCATTCCCCAGCCTGGGGTCCCTGGGCAGCCCCTGGCACTGCCATGGACACAGTGGTAGAGCTGGGGGTAAAAGCCTAAACTTTGGGGATCCCTGGGCATCACCTCCCCAGGGAGTCTGGCCCCAGCAGAGCAGGCACAGGCAGGGGCACACCTCCCCTTGCATTCTACAGAGATTCCTCACCCCAAGATTGCCCTGGGACCCCAGGCACTGGGAGCAGAGCCACCCCAACCCCACATGAGCAGGGCCCGCCTGCCCTTTCCCCTGAGCACATGCAGATGTGGCTTTCTCCCTGACCTGCCTTCCTAAAATTAGCATCTCGAACCTGTTTTTAAACCTACGGCACTTCTCTCATACAAACACACCTCCCAGCCAAGTGAAGGCAGTGCCATCACCCCACCTCTTCTGTGGGTGATGGGCACCCAGAAAGGTAAATCTGGTTGCCCAAGGGCACAGCTGGTCACGTCACCTTTTGTGGTGAGGGCTCTGGGGTGCACAGGGACATCAACAACTGTGGGGAGGGACAGTGAGAGACAACCTATGCAGTGCACTGCTGGAGACTCCCTCTGGGCAGCCCCAAGGTAGACTTGATGGAGATGCTCATGAGATGGCTCTAGCAGAGAGCCATGCCAGTCAGCCCCACTGATGTTTCCAACATGGGCTGAGGAGCATTGTCACTGCTCCTGGGCTCACCTAGCTCCAGGGCAGGCTGAGGTTTCAGCCCCAAATGCCACACCATGGCTCAGCCTCTGGCCAGGGCAGAACTGGCAGCAGCAAGAAGCAGCAAGTGGCTCTCAAAGCCACTGTCGTGGCTTGCAGGGCTCTGGGAGCACTGCCACCTGCCCCAGCAGCTCCAGCAGGGTCCACCCAGCACCTTCCCTTGAAGAGCACAAGCAGCACCCACGTCCTCAGGGATGACTCTGCCCAAGATCAAGGGGTCTGGGACAAACCAGTAAAGGCACTACAGGGAAGGGGATGGTAAAGTCACACATCACAGGGGGCCACGGGAAGGGTTTTCCAGCAGCAGAGCCAAGGTGTGGCTCAGCCCTGGCAATACCCTGCCAGCTACAAACCCCAGAATGAGTCCACAGGGCAGCAAGGGGCTGGTACGAGCCACCACCATGACAAAGGTCTCCTCATATCCAAGAGCAGTGGGGGAAACTGAGGCCAGGCAAAGGGAGCCATGCCCAGCATCAGGACAGCCCAGGCTGCCACTGTCACAGCCCAGCCAGTGTGCAAGGAAGAGCTTGAGCGCCTGCAGGACAAGGTCAGGCAGCAGAGGGAAAGGGGAAGGGGTCAAGGTGGTGCAAAGCTGGTGGGAACCAGTGTGGCTCTGGTGCAGCCCAGGTGATGGCAGTTTGAGCCCAAAGCACCTGAGCCAGCTCTAGGCCAGATAGTGGGGTTTACTTTAAACTGAAAGCCAACACGCTGCCCACCAGGATCTCAGGGCCAGCTAGGGAGGACAGTGGCATAGATGGTGGCACCGCGGGGTGGGTAATGCTTAAACAACCCCCACATGTTAGGTTTGCTATCATAGCTCTGAAGACACATTTCGCCTTGGAAGCAAGATGCTTTCCCGGAGTTCCCACTTCCTAGAACACACTCAGCTTTGGTGGGGTGACACCAAGGAGTCAGTGGCAAAAAAATCCAAGCTGCTATTTGCTGCTGGGGACAGCAGGTGGGACCACCCTGAGCTGCAGTCCCCTGTGCCCTCAGGCACCCCACTACCCCATCCCAACTGCGGACCATGACTTGCCCAAGCCCTATGGCACCACCACCGATCCCAGCCATGCCATGCTTGCCATGGGGCTACCCTTGCCAGCCTGGCATCTGCTCCCTGGTCCGGGGAGCACAGGAACACGCTGACTGTCCCCCCCTAGACCTGCGTCAGCAATCGGGGAAGCACGCAGTGTCCGAGACCCACGCAGCGAGGAGGGCCAGGGGCACGGAGAGCCCGTCCCATCCTCGACCCACCTCTGTTTTCTCAAGGCCTGCATTTCCAAAGGAGCCCGTGGGATCCCACTCCTTCCCCCCGGCCCCGCGCGCCAAGGAAAATAGGCTCTGCCGGTGCCTGTTTGTTTGCCGAGGCTGCAGCCCCGGTGTGTGATTACAGCTGCAGCACGGCCGGGTGCTGCGGGGCTCTTTGCGCCTCGGCCAGGCTCCCCTGAGGTGCCAGCACCCCTTGGGCCACCCCCGAGCTGCCACCGCTGTCCCCCTGGCATGCCCGGCCACCGGAGCACGCTGGCACTCAATGCTCGGGGGACCGCACAGCATCACAGGGAATAAAGGGCTTTCTCTGAGGTGCCCCCATGAAGCGGTGGGTGAAAGCGTGCCGGTGGCTGGCAGCAGGCCTCGGGCAGGTCTTAAGGCTCAGCTTGGGCCTGATCCAAAACACCAGTGGAAAATTCCCCGTCTCCTCCGCGGCAGCTCGGCACAGCCGTGCCCTCCGCAGTCAGCCAGGCTCAGTCCCACGCTGGGGTTCTGCCCCCCTCTCCATCCCACCTGCCGCAGATCCCTTGGCTCGCCCGTGCCACCGCTCAGCCAGCCAAAGTTTCAGGGAGCCAAAGTTTCGGGGAGCCAAAGTTTCAGGGCGTGCTTCATTTCCCACTCGGGGAAGGTTTTCCCTCTGGCAGGAGGTTTTGGAAGCCGCCTTGGGCAGAAGGGGATCACCGTGCTGGCTGGCACAGGGTGAGCGTGGCCGGAGGGAACGCAATGTGCCACGCTGCCATCTCGCCTCTATAAATACCCGGAGCGTGGGGAAGCGCCGCAGGTACAGCCCAGCTGAGCCCCAGCAGCACTCGTGGCAGTGGTTCCCGACCGTGCCTCCTGCCACGAACCCCGCACAGCACCCTGACACCCGATCCTGCCCGCCACCGCCTCCAGCCTTAAGAAACATATGTCGTTCCCACGGGGAGCTGAAAATTAAAGTGGAAAACAAAAAAAAAAACCACTAAAAAGGAAAGAAAAGAGGTTTGGTGGGATTATCATGAATTATTATTATTGTTATCAAAGCGGGTGGCAATGCTGAACCGTTTTTTTGGGGGTGAAAAGGCGTCAAAGCTTTGCTTTCCCTCTGCCCTCACTGGATTTGTTACCCACTCATGGCAGCTGGAGAGGGAAGTGGCAGGCAAAGAGCAAAAACAAACAGCCTCGGGCTCTGCCACCTGCCTTCTCCGCTGCTGCCGGGGGCTGCTGGGGGAACTTGTCCGGCAAAGGGAGGAGAAGGGCAGCCGTGGATTGCGGGGAGCGCCGGGCTGCGGGAGGAAAGTCGGGACGGGCGGGTGGGCGATGGGAGATGGGCGGGGGGCTGGGTTAGGAGGGGATGCAGGAGGAGGGGGACACGACTAAGAGAGGGGTCCAAGACCCCGGCAGTTTCCCCAAAGAGGGAGGCAAAAAGCATTGGGGGATGTAGAACCAGGGAGATTAGGAAGGACTGGGTAGGAGGGGAAGGGGAGGCGGCGGGGGACCCTCATACACGCTTACCTGCCTTATTCTCCGGCGCTCCTCCTGCTACGGGCTGGGGCGAGCAAGCCCCCGGTAGCCAGCCCAGCGATGCCGCGACAGTAATCCCAGGGGAGCAGATTAAACCGAAGCCTGTCCCGCCCCCAGCGTAAAGGCTCCCAATCTGCGCTCCGCCTGGGCAGCGTCAGGGGCAGCGCCGGGGAGGGACCGGGCGGGGAGAGAGTGCAGCCGCCCACCGCCCCACTCGCTATCACCGCCCACTGGGTATTGATGCCTCACCGGGCACGTCCATCCCGTGGGCATCGCCCACTCCCTGGCCATCGTCCAGACTCTGGGCATCAGTGTCCCCCTGGGCATCATCACCTCACTGAGCATCGGTACCTAACCAAGCATCCCAAACCTCACAGGGCAAGGTCACCCCACCAGGCATCACCCACCCACCCACCGGGGATCAACATCCCACTGGGGATCAACACCCCACCAGGCACTGCTACCCTGAGTGCCCGGGGGCTGCAGCTAGCACTCACAGCACCAGGGCTGTCACACTCGCTTGAATCTAACCCATAGGGCTAATTGCAGCACCTCACATGTGAGTGTTGGGTTTTTCCCCCTGTTAGCGAGGGGCAGAATCACCTACCAGCCAGGGAAGGTCTTCCCCAGCCAACACCACACTCAGCTTTTCTTCTCAGCCTGGGAAATTCAGAGCAGCTGGTCACCCTGCTTGGGATGCTCACTGGGCCCACAGTGACTGCCTTGGCACTTCCCAGTGCTGGGAACAAATGACCAGACTGGGACCATCCAAATGTGACCCAGAGTGGGGAGGACAGTCTAGTCCCTCCCTCCAGCCTCCATCAAACTTCCTCACTTGAGTTAAAACATCTCCTTTTTTTTTGTTTTTACATGGAGACACAATTTTGGGGTCTATCCTCACAAAATTGGCCCAAAGAGGAAAAATTTCCTCTCCCAAGAACATCCCACGTGCCACCATGAGAGCTGATTGCTTCTGGCCAGCCACCAGCCAGGTTCCCACGGGTTCCCTTCCCAAGGGCTGTCTCCCCACCTGCCTTTTCCTTTGGGGTCCAGGCTGCAGCGAGGCCAAAGCTCGATGTCTCCCTCTCCCCGTGCAGAGCAGCAAGCTCTGCAGAGCCACCGCGCGTTGCCCGGGAGCCTTTATTTGTGTTAACGCATATCTGTCAAACCTCGGGATGGATCTGCCCACAACCAGTGTCACCATCGGGCTGGGAGGAGGAAACCCTCTCCCTCCCCACCTCTGCCCCACTGGCAGCAGCAGTAGCACCCTCTCACCCGCCGCCGTCGTGGGACATTTAATATTGCCTCAGCTCCTGTTACCGCCGCTCTCCCAGGGCTGGAGACATCCATTAACTAATTTCTAATAACAGCAGCATGCGTAAGTGCTGAACCAGCGCTGGCTGGCACGCTGGAGGGAGACCGGAGGCAGCCAGGTTTGGCGGCATGGAAGGGAAAGGGGAGGAGAGGGGAGGGGGGAAATCAAAGGCACCCAGAGCCATGGGCATGGCTTGAGATCAGGCCATCTGCTTAACTCTTCCCCTGCCTCGGCACCGACGGGCACCCCCGGCCACGTGGCACCCGTGCAGAGGCTTCCCAGGGAAAAAGCGACAACGTGACTCTCTGGGGATTGTAAAAGGAGGCCGAGAGCTGCCACCCTGTAAGCAAACACGGCGTGGGTGGCTGGGGACGGGCAGAGCAGTCCCACGGCATGGGGCACAGTGCTCAATGGTGGGGGGTGGGCACACACTGCAGAGGTGAGGTGAGGGCAGCAACTCAGAGCCTGTCTGCTCCTTTCCAGCCACCAAACGTCCTGCTCCTCCTCCTGTGAAACCATACCCCCTTTTTATCGTGTTATTGTGTGGAATGTGACATCCCCTCCCCATCACTTTCCCCCTTTCAACTGGGCAGACGAGGTGCCCATGCTGTCCCCAAGCTGAGGCTTTGCAGAAAATCAAAGCAGTGAGAAGAAAAGGAGGAAAAGGGAGCAAAAACACCCCCAAATCTAGCAAAGTCAGCCCCAGAAGATCCCCACAGCCCCACATGGCAGCTCCATCCTGGTGTAGCCACGAAGTGGTCCTTTCACTGTGGCTAGGGGCTGGCTGGGAGAGGGATGGGCTGCAGCCCTCCTCTGAGCCCCCTGAGCCTCACAGCAAGCCAAGGGTGACATCCCCGCTGTCTCCAGCCGTGTCAGGCGTGAGCCTGGGCTCCAGTCAGTTGCGAAACTGCAGCCATGCGGTTTTCTCTGGCCAGCTGGAAAGTTTGACTGCTGATTCCCAGATGTGAGGAGCCTTCAGGGGAGCACAGCACAGCATGGGACGGCACTGTGTGGCTCCAGCTGAGAGCATCCTGCCTCGCTGGTGGCAGGGGCTGAGCACCATGCGAGCTGTGCCGTGCCACATCCTCACCCACACTCCACTGCTATGCACTTTGTCTTCTCACCAAGCCCCTCACACAGAAGGTGCCTTATCTTTTATCCTTCAGCCACACTCAGAGGTCGATCAGATTAATCCAAGCACATAAAACTCCTCGACCTCAGAAGTGTCCCAGTGTGGACAAGGCCAAGCAGGACCCAGCCACAACAAGCGGGTGCCGTGTTTGGCCAGGGCATGTTCCACCTGCCTTGCTTGGTTTCTTCACCCAGCCTCTGTGCCCACTGCTGCCTGCCATTCCTGGGGCCAAGATGTGAGATGGCAAGAAGATGCAGTGGAGATAACACTTAGATCTGCAGCCCACGCAGTGCTCCCTCCCTGCCACCGCTGTGGCTTCTTGAGCAAGAAGCCTCGTGGCATTTGTCCTTGCTGGGAACATGCTGGTCCCCGACACTGGCCATCCTGCAGGCACAGCCCCAGCACCCCCCCCTTCCCAGCAGCCCTGAGACCCTCGCTGTTCCCTCAAAGCTGTTGCCAGCACTGTGGGAGGTACACTGGGGAGCAAGTGAAAGGGACTGGGAAAGCCAGTGGCAGGAGAGGGACATCTGTGGCCAGCGCAGCAGGCTGGGAGGACACTGGGGTGACACTTGCCCCAGGCCATGCCCAGAGCAAAACTCTTCTTCCCTCACACCTTCACCTATCCCCCAGAGAACTCTCCCCCTAACACCAGCAGAGTGGCACCTGGGCCCAGAGCCTCCGGCAGCGAGGGGCAGCTCCTGGCCCCCTCCCTCGCCCTTGACCGCCGGCTGCCTCGCGGCACACGCTGTCATGTGGCAGGGCACAACAACAACAAGGACTAATTGGTTAATGTGATTTCAAAACATGATTTGCAATTATAACTCGCCAGAGAGCGTTCAATGATCCCGCACGTCGGGAGAGTGGGTTTTTCTCCTTCGTTTGTTCCTGGAACCTCGAAACCAATTAACTTTACAGAAGCCAGAAGCAAAGCACTGCTCAGCAGACCTGAAGGGTGGGTTATCTCTGTGCTAAATCACTTCCCTGCCAAGTGTTGCACTGGGAACCAAGGAGCCGAGAACGAGCCCTGGGGTAACCTCGTTGCTTCTCCCCACAGCACCATGGGGAGTGGAGGGAGGGTCCCAGGACCCTCAGCCCCCGCATACCCCACTGGGATGCTGCTTCCACACAGAGTCGGCTTCATGGCTGAGCAGCTTCCAGCTGTCAAGCACCACAGCTGCTTGGAAATGCTTGAAGGCAACAGGATGCCTTTGAGCCCTGGGGGATGGAGACAAACTGTTCCTCTTGACACTGGGGGACTGTGCTCTCTGTCACCTCCGGAGGTGCCAGCATCATCCTGCTCATCTCTGTCACCCAGACAGGGCAGCCGTGCCCCTGCTGTCCCCACCATCAGCAGACACAGCTCCACCTGGGCCAGGGGCTTTGCTCCCGTGGGCTTTGTCGTGCAGCTAGGGCTTAATGCTGTTAAGGCAACTAAGCAAGGACTTCAATGCCTTTAAATACAACTTAAACATCTTTAAAGCTAAATGAGTCCAAAAACATCCAAATGATGTCCAAAGGACGGTCCAAAAACACCCAGCATCCAGTGCCCTGCTCTGCTCTGGGTCAGCTCCACTAAGTCTTGGTCCATTTCTCCAGTGTCCCCAGTTGCTGGTTTCCATTGCTCCCCACATCCCACTGGAAAGCTGGGCATGGGGCCAGCAGCATTTTCCCTTGGGCAGGTGAAAGGGGGCTGGGTATCACCCACTGGAGGGATGCTCTGGCAGATGCCCCACAGGACAGTGCTGGGATCTTGCAGTGCTGAGGGATCCCTGCTGACAGGGGGACCCAGGGGACATGGCAGCTAACAGTGGATACTCCCATCTGCATGAGACCTGAAGGATCTTTGAGCTATGAAGTGCTCCCCATCAGCTCCCTGAGCCCTGGGGTTCTGTATCCCACAGGGAGCTCAGCATCCCACACTGCAGCCTCCCAAGTTCCTCGGTGACAGTGAGGGAGCACAGTGGAGGCATGAGGAGATGTCAGTTGCACAGGACAGGAGGACTGGGCTGCCCTACACCCCAAAACCTGCCTGGGTCAAAGGTGGGGACAGACCCTCAGCCAAAACCCCCTGGGATGCCACATCCAGGGCTGAATCTCAGCCAGGATGAGCAGTTTTTGTTTAGGAGAGCAGGAGCAGGGCTCTGGTGTGGAGCAGAGGAAGGAAATATGGGGCAGTGTTGGGGGATCAGCAGTAACCAGTGGGTTCTCCCCTTCAAACCTGAGCTCCCCAGAGAGCTTTCAGGAGCAGGAGCTGGCTGGGGGAGCCTCAGGGGTGGGCAGTCATGCTGCCTGAGGCCTCGGCAGTGGGGTGGCAGATGGCTGGGGAGCAGGGGAGCACTGGGGATGCCTTTTGGCTCACACCACTGTAACATGCTTGTTTCAAGATATAAATAACTGGGCCAAAAACAGACATGGCCACAACCGTGTCCCTCCTCTCCCCCAGGGGCAGTGGTCGGTCAGGAACAGACCATGGAGCAGACACGGCTCATGCAGCCCCGCTGAAGCCACAGTCTGCTCTGGCTCCCCACTGGAGGCACCGGCAGGGCTGGGGTGACTGGCAGTCCCAGGGAGGGCCAGGCGGTGCCACAGGGTCCTGCTGGGTGTGATCCGGCCACGAGGAGGAGAGGGGATAAAGGCCCTTTCATGGCTCGCCAGGGAAAAGGATTCAGTGAGAGAAACACAAAAGGAAGTGTCGGAACTGAGGCTGCCATGTCCCCCTGCACCATTGCCCCTGAGCATCCGCAGCAGAGGGTCACAGGGAATGGCCACCCTAACCAGGGGGCAGATGGGGAATGTTGGGTGCTGGAGTCTCAGTAGGCACTTCAGGGTTCCTGTCAGCATCTACCAGCCTTGTGTTTGAGTGGACTGAGCCTGGCACCCTTTCAGGCCGGCCACCGCTGGCATGGTGGCCTTCTCCATGGTTGGGAAAGCCTCAGGGCAGCTGCCCCTCTCCCTCCCCTCTGAGCTGGCCAACAATTGGCTGCCCGGGGGACGCCGGCCTTGATCTGCATCACTGGCCGTCCCCACGGCCGAGCAAACAGAGAGGAAAACAGCCCCATCCGGCCCCTTCCAGCACCGTCACGCGGCCCAGCACCTGGCATCACCAGCTCTACCAGCACCAGGACCCCCACTGCTGGGCATGGCTGGCAGCACTGCCCAGCTCAATGCTGCCAGAGTGGGTAGAAGTACCGACCCACCAGTCCCAGAGCCGGGAAAGAGCCCAGGGGCTGCAGGGGCTGAGCCAGGGGCGAGGAGAACAGGAGCAGCATCAGTACACACCGAGCTGGCAGAGGGGCTGTGCTGAAGCAGCCAATGTGGTAGGGTAGCCCGGGAACCACTGGCCCTGGGTGCAGGCAGATCCTCCTTGCCCAATCCAGGGGTCATCTTGCCCAGTTCAGCGCTGTTTGCGTGGGGCTGGGCCAGTCCCTGAGGGCATCGGGCCAGCTGGGGCCAGCTGGTCAGCAGCAGGTAGCCAACATGCGACAGGGGCACGTGCCATGGCCCTGCCCAGCAGCTCCACACGCTCCTCCCAAACCCGATTCCCTGAAATCCTTCCCCATCAATACAGACAGCACTNCCCAAGCCCTTCCCGGAGCTCCCTTGTCAGAGCGATATCCCACACTCAAACGTCCCCTCGCATGTGCTCTGCAGCACTTCGGGACCCTTTTCCCTGCCTGCGGGCAACCAGGCTCGGCAGTCGGTTGGGATTGGCATGAGGGAATGCCACCAGCAGCAGCGATGCTGACGGTGGCAGCACAAGCAAGGGTGGGGACAGGGGACACGAGCTTGCAGCTGCCCCTCCCGTCACTGCAGCTCCAGTTTGTCCTCGGGGAGGATAGGGCAGGGATGCCAGCTCCCTGCTCCCCGTCCTGCCTGCAGCAAGGTGAGCGCGGTGCCGCGGCCGGCCGGTCCCCGCCGGGCCAAGAGCCGGGCACGGCGTCGGTGACGCGGCCACCCCGTGACGGTGTGGGCAGAGGGAGCGTGGCCGGGCCACGGGCTGGCGATAGCCCAGTCCCACCACGGCGGTCACGGCCGGGAGAGGGGCGGGAGCCCGAGGACCAGAGGCCGTTCCGCAGCCCTACAGTCGCACCAGCCTGCCATCCCCCCCGTCCCAGCCCGCGACCCTCCCCGTCCCGCCGCTGGGACCCGCCCCGGCCCGGCCCCGCGGGCCACCATCGCCCTCTGATGGCAACCGACGGCACGGCCGGGGCTCAGCCTGCCTGCGCCCACTCTGCGCCCACCCTCAACCCCCTGTCCCGGAGATGGTCGCAGGATTCTCAGGTGTAGCAGCAGAGGGGATGCCTCAGCACCCCAGCGATCTGCCCACCCTGCCATGGGTCAGCCTCGCCCCCCCTCGGGCTCTCCCGCAGGAACGGGGTGGGCTCCACACGTCGGGGCTCCCGTCCACACAAAGTGCATCCATGGAGCTCGGCATCGCTCGGTGCCCCGCGGGTTCACACAGCACGGCGCGGTACCCCGGCTCCCTCAATCCCGGTGGGCTGCCCAAGCCCGGCGGCTTTGCTTGTCTCTAGAGCCTCTAATGCAGCCGTGCCAGTGCCTGGACACCGTTCCAACATTTTCTTGCCTTCAGATGAAGTTTTCTGCTTGTTTGGGGTTATTATTATTAAATTGGTGCTGGTTGCCTTCCGTGCCGGAGGGCACCGCAAGGCAAAGCCCGGCTGCCTCGCCTTCACACCCTGCCAGCCCGAATTTTTAGGAGGCTGGCGCAGGGGTGGTGGTGGGGGGGGGGAGATCAGCCTCTTTGCTCCGGTGATGGGCTCCTTCCCGTCCCAACCCGGAGCGCTGTGTCCACTCTGCTCCTTCCAGTAAGCGCTGAAGTCACCCCAGCGTGCCCGGCCACAAGACAAGACCTTTCTTTCTCGTCCTGCCCCGGCTGCACAGCTCCTTGCGGGGACAGAGCTGCCACATCCCCGGCTCCCTCCACGTCGGGTGGGCAACGGGGACTATGCGGCTTGAACCGGCCCGGCCCGGCCGAGGGCTCGTTACATATTTACCTGACGTTAATGAGGCGGCACAAGGTGCTCCCGGCCTTCGGACCAAGGGGATGCTTCGCAGGCAGCAGCCATGCAGCCCCTCAACCCTGGCGGGGCAGGGCTCTGGGGGTCCCGTGGGGTGAGTCCCCCATGGAACGGGCACAGCGGTGGCAGCCACGTCCTCTTTCTCCTCCTCCAGCCCCGCTGGGCCGGACTTTGCACGAGCAGATGATGCAGAGGGAGAAGGCACCGATGACCTTTGCCCTAGTACCTCTCCAAGGATCAGGTGGACAGGGACGGGTCCTTGGGGACATCGGCTCCGTGGCTGCGATCAGAGGGAGCCGGAGCTCGCTTGTGCCTCTTCTGCCTTTCTCAGCACAGGCAGAGGCGATGGCAGCACCCCGGGGAGCCCTGGGGTCCCAAGGGGCTGTCCCCGAGCAACTGGCCGGGTTCGCTGGGTGCACGGGGAGGACAAGGGACACAGTTGCCTTTTGTTGGTGCCGGCCCTGGGAGCAGGGATCGGGGTTTTATGTCCCCTCCCTCCGCCCCCGCCGCCGGCGGGACTGACGCCCGGCACAGGGGATTTGGGGTTTAAAGAGCAAGCGGCAGCCACAGCCCCGGCTTACCCGTGGGGTGAGGAGGCCGGCGAGCTCCAGCAGAGCCCACACACTGCAGCAGGTGAGATGGAGGCCGCGGGGCACCGTGTTGCCCCATCAAGGGGGAGACATGGGGTCTGGGGAGGTGGGATCCCACCCAGGGGGGCTGTTGGGTCCCCATCTCCCCTCGGTGGGTGCTGAGTGCTGGTGGGCTCAGACACTATCTCGAATAGGAAGATGAATTGTCAGGCATGTGCCGTCTCCTTGTCCCCATCACTGTGTAGGGACCCCCCAGCTCTGACCCAGCTGGGGTGGCCAGGGTGAGCACTGCCATGCTGGGGCTGGGAGGGGGGTTCCCAAGTGATGCCCATTCCTGGAGCACTGGTTTATAGGAAAGGGAGATTCACCTGGTGCCCTCCCACCTGTGACTCCTGCATCGTGCTCACCAGCTGGGCCCTGGGCAGGGATTGCACTGGTGGGCACCTGGGTGAGCTCTGAGCAATTTGGGGAAAAGGAGAGCCCGGCTGGGAGCACGGGGCCGGGCAGGAGCAGGAGCTGGGCCAGCAGACAAGGCCCTATTGTGCTGTGCCGGGGCCGCCGGCTTGGCCCGTCAATAGCTGCATTATGCTCCGTGGCAGCCCCCCCGGCCTTCCCAGCCGCCGCGGCTCTGCGGGAGCTCCGTGGGAGGCAATCTGAAGTGGCTGTTGTGTTGGGGTCCAGGGTGAGACGAAGAGGAGGGCGGACCAGGACCCCTCTGCCACCTCTTGGCTGGGTGCCGATGAGTGCTGTAGCAGTGGGATGCTGCGCTCCATGATGCCATGAGCTTTGGGAGCAAGATTCCCTGGATGGGAAAGGGGTAGTCTCAAGGGGCACTTGGGTATCCCTGTCCCCACTTCCCTGCCCTCACCGTCCTGCCAGGCATGATCCGTGCTCAGGGTAGCTGTGGCTGGGCCACACTGCTGAGTGGTGTCCTCAGCAGGGGTTGAGTGGGCAGCAAGGGGCTGACATCAGTCCCAGGCGTGGATGCAGAGGGGCCAGCAGGAGCAGATGAACAGTCCCACATGCTTCCTGGTGACACACACCCTGGCTAAAATTACCAACCCAGTGGCAGGGCCACCAGCCTATTTGTAAAGCCCAGAGGAGCTGGATGCTGCTGGTTAGTGTAGTACGGGGCAGGGCCAGAGGGTCTGGGGCAAGGCAGCATCTCCCCTGCCCTTGTACCAGAACAGGGAGAGGGCTGGGACAGTGGCAGAGAGCCTGCATGCTGTGTCACACACACTGTGGTTCTGCCAAAGCACCTGCACCCCTGGGATGGTTTTTGAGAAGCTTCAAGCTCAGCAGTTTTCAGTGCATGGGATCCAACCCCGCAGGTTGCCCCAGAGTCAGGCTGACAGTGGCCATGAAGCCGAGGGCAGAGAGTCACTCCAGGGCAGCAGACTGAGAAGTCGAGGATCCTTCTCTTCCTCTAAAAGCCATTTTGCTGCCCAAGAGGGGTGGAATGTCTCCTCCTTCATCACCACCCCAAGTCTTCACCATATACCTCACGGCTTGGTCCCAAAAGCAAAAAAATGCAATCCTGTTCTTCCCAACTCTTGATCCAGATATGCTCAGTGCACCCAGCACCCCAGAGCTCCTGGGAGGCCCCAGTTAGTCCAGTGCAGGGTAGGGACTGTTAATAGGGGATTAGCTGGGCTACACCAGCATGGCACAGCCAGGAGCCAGATACTTAATCCCAGCAGGAATGCGCCGGGGCCAGGCGGGTTCCTGCTGTGGGTGTCTTCAACCATCAACCAATGATGGGGGCTGTTAAAACAGGAAAGATAGCTTCTTTCTGAAGTAAAGCAGGTTATAGAAAATCACTAGATTCTTAGCCACCAAGCCACACTACAAGGATGAATGGCTCAGGCATATTTGCTTGGCCCACTTGGGACCCCATGGGCTCCATCCTCTGCCTGGCACATCCTCTCCTTTCACCAAGGATGTGGCAGCTCAGGCCATGAGTGCAGGCTGGGGTGAGGATACCTCTTCTCCCTCTGCTCCCCTCTCTTCCCCCAGCGAGCCAGCAGCATCACCAGGAGTGCTAGCAAAGGCCACCCCGCTGCGCAAGCACATCTCTGGGATGGGGAGCAGGGCCGTACGAAGCCCATATGGCACAGGGTTGGCATGATGCAACTCACCTTGTCCTCCTGGGTTTTGGCTATTGCCAGCCACAATGGCTCCACTGGGGCAGAGGGATGCTCCCCAGGCCCCAGGGTGATGGGGGGGCCATCCTGCAGCCCCCTGGCACCAGATCACCCCACAGGCCCCCGCAACATCACTGGGGCTCTCCCAGCTATTTGTCTCCATTCCAGGGGCTAGTGGATGCCCATCCCAGCCCCTCTCCCTCCGTGCGAGCCGGAGGGCTTGGACACCCGTCCGATGGCAGAGAAACCACCGGTACAGGAGGCCTGGGAGCCGTTGGCCGCTGCCACCCCCGGGAGCCCTGCGGAGGTGGAGCGGAGCCGTTTCCTACCGCAAACACCGCTGGAGGGCTCGGGCGCTGCTGGCACAGCGGTGCCGGAATCGCCAGGAGAGATTTGGCCGAGGTAGGGAAGGGATCAAAGAGCGGGAGGCGCCGGCACCTGCTTGACGCTGCCGGCGGTGACACCCCCGGGCTGGCGGGGACCCAGACCGCTGGCACCCGGCCATGCCAGCCTCCGCGGGGATGGCAGCGAGCGCGGGCACGAGGGCTGGGAGCTGCTGGTCACGCCTGTTGCAGCTGGGGACGCTGCCCGTGCCCCTACCCGTGCCCGTGCCCGTGCCAGCAGCACCCGACGGGGCTGGCAGGGGGTGGCCGGCGGGCGACGTGGCGCATCCCTCCCGCGCCGCCTTTTTCCGGGATGGAAGCCCAGCCCTTCTGACGACTGATAGTTTCTCCAGGCGGAGCAGCCGCCGATCAGGTCCTCGCAAAGTTCCGGGGCTGAGGTGACAGTGACGCCACCGAGCCACCTCACCACGAGTGCTGGGAGCGGCGCCGGGTGGAAAGGTCTCGGCTGGGTGGAGGGAAACTGAGGCACGGTGCTGGCACGGCACAGGAAAGGTACCCACCGTGCAGGGTTGGGCACGGCATCTGTGTCCTCACCATCTCAGACAGTCAGGCTCCAGGATGCCAGGCCGGGACGGTGGGGACAGGGACACCGTGCCCAACCCTGTGGGGGCCACCCAGCCCAAAGTCCTGCTGTAGTGCATGGCCAGAGTTTTGCGGAGGAGTAACCCCCGCTTCCCTGCCACCCGACCCCATCCCCTCGCTGTCCCCGGCCCCTTTGCCGCCCTTGATGCTTGGCTGGCGCTTGTCAGCGTAGCACAACCAGAAGGGGAACAAGCGGCAGTGATGGGGTAGAGCCTGGTACTCCCGAGCCGGCAGCAGGAGGGTTACCAGCAGTGAGACGGCAGGGCAGTACTCGGGCACCCAGCCTGGCACAGCTCCTCCTGCCTGCTGCTGCCTCCTTACCTGTGCCTGCCTGCACAGCTCCCGCTGCCTGCTAAACCCACTGCCTGCCCGTGCCAGCTCTTTGCCTGCACCTGCACGGATCTGCCTGTACCCACTGCCGGCTTGCCGGCGCCTGCTGCCAGCCTGCACACACTGCGGGCCACCTGCAGTCTTTGCTGGCCACCTGCACTCGCTGCTGGCCACCCGCACTCTCTGCTTGCACCGCTCCCCCCCTCCCAGCACCCTGCACCTGCCTGTCCCCGCTGCCTGCCCGCCCCCGGTCTCCCCACTCATGCTGGACCTGCCTGGACTCCTGCACCCACAGGTAGAGACAGCCAGGGACACGTTGGGGGGGGGGGGGGGNGGGGGGGGGGGGGGGGGCAGAGGGCAAGGCAAGGGGTGGCCCCCAAGGCAGCCTGTGTCCCCCGGCGCCCCGAGCCCTGCCGGCCGAGGCACGCGTGGCTCCGCTGCCGGCACCGCTCGGCACTTGCTATTCTTGGCAGCGGCGGCTGGAAAATGGGAGGCAGCGAAGGAATTTTGTTTGCTCTGGGCTGGGCCCGGGCCAGACATCTGGGCTGCAGCTGAGTGGGGCGCGGGATTGGCCCCCAGCCTCCCCTGGCACGGCCCCCGATGCCCCCCAGTACGGCCCCAGCACACCCCGGGACAACCCCCGGCACCGGGGGGACGAGGTTGCCTCGTCGCTCGTGCGCTGAGCCACGCGTGCACCGAGCCACGCGTGCACCGAGCTACGCGTGTACCGAGTCACCCATGCACCGAGCCACGCGTGTAGCGAGCCACCCGTGCACCGAGCCACCCGTGCACCGAGCCACGCGTGCTCAGCTCCGCGCTGCGGGCCGCGGGGTCAGGCCGGGTGTCCCACGCGCGGCTGTGCCCGTGGCTGAGGGTACGAGCGCGCACGCGTGATTTTCTGGCGGCGTGTGAGTGCGAGAGCCGGTGTTCCCACGCGCGCGCGTGTTCGCGTGTTTTTTTAACGCGCGCGTGGGTTTGCGCGATCCGTCCGCGCGCGCGCGCGTGTGCGCGTCCGTCCGTCCGTCCCTCCGCGTGTGCGCGTTGTCCCACGCGCGCTCCTGCCCACGCGTGCCCGCACGTGCGTGCTCGGGGGGCGCGTGTCCCCCCCCCGGTCCCTGCCCCGCCTCGACCCGCACCGCTCCGCCCCGACGGGGCCGCCCCGCTCCCTCCCGACGGACGCGGCGGGCGGGGCTGCGCCGCGCCGGGACCAGCCGAGCCGAGCCGAGCCGAGCCGGGACGGGACGGGACGCAGGTGGAGGCTGGGGGTCGTGCAGGGTGCGGGGGTTCGCGGTCCCGGGCGGGGGAAGGCTCCCGGGGCCGGTCCCGGGGTGTCCCAGACCGGGGACTCTGTGCTGCTTGTGGGGGCAATACCCGGGCTGGTGCCCCGGGGAGGGGCGGTTAGCGGCGGGGTCCGTGTCCCGGCCGGAGAGAGTTTGGGGGCTGGGGCTGCCCGAGTTGGCACCGGGAATCTTGGGGGGTTGGCTTCGTGCTGGGGCTGGCAGCGAGGGGCGAGGGGCCTGGATCTACCAGTTTTGGCACTGGGGGCTCTCTGGTGCTGTCGCTGCTGCACACGCCCTCCCCCACTCCAACCTGTCCCCTGTGCGAGCGTGGAGGGGATCCATGCCCAGGGGTCTGCCCAGCCCCGATAGGCACTGGCAGATGCTGGGCAGGTGGGAAGACCCTCGGTGTTCCCATCACAGCCCTTGCTGGCCAGCAGCTGAAGGGCCTGGCAGAGCCCGACGCGTCCCCTTGCCTCGCCCCGATGCCTCTGGAAATGCCATTAGCTCCCGCCGCCCTCAGACCAGGCTGCCGGGCAGCCCAGCCCCACGGCACTGTGCCCGCCTGGGCCCTTGCCTGCTGCCCACTGCCTGCCCAGCCTCGCTCCCCACCCTGCCAGCCTGGACAGTAGGAGCCCAGGGCAAGCCCCGGCCAGCAAGTTGGGCAGTAGACAGACGTGCCCAGATCTGTGCTGGGCAGTGCCACGCATGTGTGACCCTCTGGCCTGGCACCCTCTGCGGCCCAGCTCACGCTATGCCTGAGCAGAGTATCAGAATGTGACGCGGTTGCTCCAAGCTCTGATGCAATGGTGGAGCTTCGGTCGTCATCAGTGTTTGGGCAAGACTCCGGTGGCTGTGGCACGGGTGATGCCAGGGGCTACAACCAGGGCTGCTGCCCGGCGTGGCTGGGCTTGTGTTTCGCACGTGGAGGTGCTGGCTGGCGTGCCCTGGCTGCCTGCAGCTGCCTGGGGCTGCTCCGGTGGGCGAGGCAGGGAGCTGCACGTTTGGCTCATGATAACCATCTCCTGCTGCCCCCAGGGGAGAGTGTGCTGGAGCTGGAGGGGCTCCTCCCTACCCTGCGGTGGGCACCCATGAGAATGGTGGGCTCATTTGCCATCAACCTCCTCTAGGGGTTGTGGGCACTTGCTCATCCAGAGCCCCCTTAACCCCAGCTCCTGTTTGCAGAGTGGCATCAGGAGGACCAGGGGCCAAACTGCAGGGGCTGTAACAGTGGGGGGAACTGAGGTACGGCACCCCATGACTCCCATGACTGCCTCCGTGCCTGGTGCTCAGGAACCCACTACTGCCTGCTCAGGGTGCCCTGTCTGACTTGCAGCACCCCGGTGCTTCCCTGTCCTTGTCCCTATCCCTGCAGGACAGCTCTATGCAGGGTTGGGGCAGCCGAGCCGGGAGCTGGATGCTGCTCAGTTGGGCTGCCTCAGTTTCCCCGTGGGCAGGAGCAGGAGGGCTGCTCTCAGAGCTCTTTACATTTGTCATTGGATTAATGGGGGCTTAAAAACCAGGAAAGAATGAAGGTGGCCAGTGTCTCCCCACAAGCCCTGGATCAGGCTCCGTGGGGCGGTCCCCTCGTGCCGTGCCTGGTTGCTGTATGCTGATGCTTGGGGCTCTCCCGATCCCATCATCAGGGATGGGGAGGGATCATAGTGGTCTGGGGGCTACGGGGAGGGGGCTGTAACCCGAGCTGAGGTCTCGCTTCTCTGCCTCAGCCGCGGGGCTACCAGCCAGGCTCTGGCCATGAGCCGCACGCTGCTCCTGCTCCTGCTCCTGCTGCGTGGCCCCATTGCCACCACCGGCCGCCCCCCAGCCGCTGCCACCCCCCGCCTCAAGCTGCCTTTCCCTGGTGAGTGTGGGACGCGGCGAGGGGGGAAAGGGAGGTCAGACATGGGTGACCGGTTCCGTCTCAGCAACGCTCATCATCCTGGGGGCAGGGGGCAGCATGGTGGGAGAGGTGCAAAACCCCGGCTCGCGGCAGCAGTGCCACCCTCCCCATGGGCTACTGGCCGTTGGCACTGGCTGCCAGGTTCCTTGCCTGAATCTTAGCCCGCTCAGAGCCACCTGCCTGCCCTTGAGGCCATGGCCCCACTCTTGTGCCTTCAGTCCTCGGGCTCCCGTTCCTGCTGTGGTGCACAGTGGCAGCACTCCTTAGCCATGGCTGTGCCGTGCCTGGCAGGGACACCGTGCCAGCCTGGGAGCCGGTGCTGTGTCCTAGATGGCCACCCCTGTGGGCTCCGGCACAGCGTGGGGGGCTTTGTCCCCAGTGGCGGGTCCCGGCAAGCATTCTCCTCACAGCCTGACAAAGGGCTGCTTGTTCCCGCCGCGGTGGGATTAGCTCTGCCGGCCGGGGAACAGCCCCTCATCACCCCCCTCACCCCCCAAACCGCTGCCCGCCGCTGCCCTGAGCAATTCAGGGATGGGTGCTGGGCTGATTCAGCATTGAGTGCTGAGTGGTGTAGGGATGGGTGCTGGGCTGGCACAGGGTCAGTGAACCCAGTCAAGCCAGTGGGACAGGTTTGGGGGAGGGGCTGGCATGGCGAGGGGCCCATGGCCAGATCCAGATCCCCTCGGGGCGTGTGGCCGGGGCAGGGGAGCGTGCCGGGCAGCGGCGGGTGCCACGGCGGGGGCTGTGCAGGGCAGGGGTGGGTGCCATGGTGAGGCTGTGCTGAGCAGCGGCAGTGGGTCCCGGCAGAGCTGCGGGCTCGGTACGGACTGCGCCTCTTCGCGCTGGAGCGCTCCTGCTGCTACGAGGCCCTGCTGCTGGATGAGGAGCGCGGCCGTCTCTTTGCTGGTGCCCAGAACCACCTCCTCTCCCTGGCCCTGGATGACATCAGCCAGCGGGACAGGAAGGTAGCAGGGGGAGGGAGTGAGGGGGAAAACTTGCCAGTGAGGTGCCCCTGGGCACACCCCAGGGCTGTGAGCATCCCCTTCTCCTCCTGCAGATCTACTGGCCAGCTCCGGTGGAGTGGAGGGAGGAGTGCAACTGGGCTGGCAAGGACATCACCGTGAGTGCCAGGGGATGCTGGGGGGGGGGGGTGTGCCAGGAGATGCTGGGGGGCTGCCCCAGCAACCCCCCACCANCAGCCGCAGGGCCACCAGCCAGGCTCTGGCCATGAGCCGCACGCTGCTCCTGCTCCTGCTCCTGCTGCGTGGCCCCATTGCCACCACCGGCCGCCCCCCAGCCGCTGCCACCCCCCGCCTCAAGCTGCCTTTCCCTGGTGAGTGTGGGACCCGGCGAGGGGGGAAAGGGAGGTCAGACATGGGTGACCGGTTCCGTCTCAGCACTCAGCATCATCCTGGGGGCAGGGGGCAGCATGGTGGGAGAGGTGCAAAACCCCGGCTCGCGGCAGCAGTGCCACCCTCCCCATGGGCTACTGGCCGTTGGCACTGGCTGCCAGGTTCCTTGCCTGAATCTTAGCCCGCTCAGAGCCACCTGCCTGCCCTTGAGGCCATGGCCCCACTCTTGTGCCTTCAGTCCTCGGGCTCCCGTTCCTGCTGTGGTGCACAGTGGCAGCACTCCTTAGCCATGGCTGTGCCGTGCCTGGCAGGGACACCGTGCCAGCCTGGGAGCCGGTGCTGTGTCCTAGATGGCCACCCCTGTGGGCTCCGGCACAGCGTGGGGGGCTTTGTCCCCAGTGGCGGGTCCCGGCAAGCATTCTCCTCACAGCCTGACAAAGGGCTGCTTGTTCCCGCCGCGGTGGGATTAGCTCTGCCGGCCGGGGAACAGCCCCTCATCACCCCCCTCACCCCCCAAACCGCTGCCCGCCGCTGCCCTGAGCAATTCAGGGATGGGTGCTGGGCTGATTCAGCATTGAGTGCTGAGTGGTGTAGGGATGGGTGCTGGGCTGGCACAGGGTCAGTGAACCCAGTCAAGCCAGTGGGACAGGTTTGGGGGAGGGGCTGGCATGGCGAGGGGCCCATGGCCAGATCCAGATCCCCTCGGGGCGTGTGGCCGGGGCAGGGGAGCGTGCCGGGCAGCGGCGGGTGCCACGGCGGGGGCTGTGCAGGGCAGGGGTGGGTGCCATGGTGAGGCTGTGCTGAGCAGCGGCAGTGGGTCCCGGCAGAGCTGCGGGCTCGGTACGGACTGCGCCTCTTCGCGCTGGAGCGCTCCTGCTGCTACGAGGCCCTGCTGCTGGATGAGGAGCGCGGCCGTCTCTTTGCTGGTGCCCAGAACCACCTCCTCTCCCTGGCCCTGGATGACATCAGCCAGCGGGACAGGAAGGTAGCAGGGGGAGGGAGTGAGGGGGAAAACTTGCCAGTGAGGTGCCCCTGGGCACACCCCAGGGCTGTGAGCATCCCCTTCTCCTCCTGCAGATCTACTGGCCAGCTCCGGTGGAGTGGAGGGAGGAGTGCAACTGGGCTGGCAAGGACATCACCGTGAGTGCCAGGGGATGCTGGGGGGGGTGGGGTGGTGCCAGGAGATACTGGGGGGCTGCCCCAGCTACCTCCCACTCCTGCTCTCTGTCCCCAGGCTGAGTGCATGAACTTCGTGAAGATCCTGCACCCCTACAACCGGACCCACCTGTACGCCTGCGGCACCGGCGCCTTCCACCCCGTCTGTGCCTTTGTGGAGGCTGGACAGCACCCAGAGGTGAGCCCCTCCTCACCTGCTGAGGCTTCCCTCTGTCACTGCCCACCCACCTCCCCTCCTTACCGGCCTCCAGGAGCCCATCTTCAAGCTGAACCCTCGGCACACTGAGGATGGCAAAGGGAAGAGCCCATACGACCCCCGGCACGCCGCCGCCTCTGTCCTTGTGGGTAAGGGAGAGCTGAGGCTGGTGCTGGGGCAGCGCAGCAGGGGCTGCTGAGGGGTCCCCTGTAACGCTTCCCTCGGTGCCTGCCAGGTGAGGAGCTCTACTCCGGGGTGGCCACTGATCTGATGGGCCGTGACTTTACCATCTTCCGCAGCCTGGGCCGGCGTCCCTCCATCCGCACCGAGCAGCACGACTCCCGCTGGCTCAATGGTCAGTGCTGGGGAGCGGGTGGGTGGTGGGGCAGATGCCACCCCAGCGTGGCATCACTGATCCCCAGAGGCAGTGGGGCAATGAGCCCTCCAGGCTCAGCTGCACACCATCCTCCACTGCTTATGGAGGGTGATTCGGTGGGGTCTCCTCATCTGCAGACCCTCAGTGCCTCTCACTGCACCCTCACTCTGCCTCTGCCCTGCAGCCGGGCAGGGAAGTGTCTGCGCCCTGCTGGGCCCCGTGTGGGTGCCTCAGGGTTCCCAGGGAGCAGAGCTAGCAGTGGCACTGGAGGTGGCATCCCTCTATCCCCAGAGCCCAAGTTCGTGGCCGTTTTTTGGGTGCCAGAGAGCGAAGACCCCGACGATGACAAGATCTACTTCTTCTTCCGTGAGACGGCGGTGGAGCGGCAGCAGGGGCTGGGCAAGGCCAGCTTCGCCCGCATCGGCCAGATCTGCCGGGTGAGAGCACCCGCGGGCTGGGGGCCAAGGCTGCCCCCGGGTACCCCCCACCACTGCTGATGCCGGTGCCCCCCTCCTCCCGTCAGAACGATGTGGGTGGGCAGCGCAGCCTGGTGAACAAATGGACGACCTTCCTGAAGGCTCGGCTCATCTGCGCCGTGCCAGGACCCGACGGGGCAGACACCCACTTCGATGAGCTCCGTGAGTAGGGAGGCGGTGGGGGGTCACCTCAAGGTGCCCACGGGCAGCCCTGGCACATCAAGGCAGAGCTGACACCCTCCCTGCTTGCAGGAGATGTTTTCTTGCTGCAGACAAGGGACAAGCGCAACCCGCTGGTTTATGCCATCTTCTCCACCTCCAGGTTGAGCCCACTCCCCAGCACCCACCCCTCATGCCCAGCGGTGCCCCCTTTCGCCCCTCACCTTTGCTCTGCTCTGTCCTGCCAGCTCTGTTTTCCAGGGCTCTGCTGTCTGCGTTTACACCATGGCTGACATCCGCCGGGCGTTCCTGGGCCCCTTTGCGCACAAGGAGGGTCCCAACTACCAGTGGGTGTCGTACCAAGGCCGCGTGCCGTACCCCCGCCCGGGCATGGTACGTGGCACAAGGGCATCCCGGCTGGTGCCACTGCTGGGTTGCTGCTGCCCAAGACTGGGGAGGGGGGAGTGAGATCCCACTCAGCCAGCGCCACCTCCCTGCAGTGCCCCAGCAAAACCTTCGGCACCTTCGGCTCCACCAAGGACTTTCCGGATGAGGTGATCCAGTTTGCCCGGCATCACCCACTGATGTACAACCCGGTGCTGCCCCATGGCCAGCGCCCCCTGTTCCTGCAAGCCTCTGTGCCCTACACCTTCACCCGCATCGCTGTGGACCGTGTCACCGCTGCCGACGGCCACTACGATGTCCTCTTCATCGGCACAGGCACGTGGTGACCCCGGGGCTGAGACAGGGAGGAGATCTGGGGCATACCACCCTGGAACACCCAGCCTCACCTTTCCTTGCCTACAGATGTGGGCACAGTGCTGAAGGTGGTCTCGGTGCCCAAGGAGAGCTGGCACCGCATGGAGCCGCTGCTGCTGGAAGAGCTGCAGGTCTTTGAGGTGAGGGGGGAGCTCCACACTCCTCACTTGGATGTCCCCTAAATCCACATGTGCTGCCCACAGCCTGGGTCATACCAGGCCACTGAGCTGCTGGCAGCCCCAGATGGCTGCTTTCCCAACACACCCTAATGCCTGTCCTCTGCCCACAGGACGCCTCCCCCATCACCAGCCTGCAGCTGTCCTCCAAGCGGGTAAGGCTCCACGGATGGGTCCCCATGTCCCATCATGGCTCTGTGTGGCCCTGTTGCTGTGGCACTGGGATGCTCAGCTCCACTTTGTGCCCACGCTTCCCCCAGCAACAGCTCTACGCCGGCTCAGCCACAGCTCTGGCTCAGCTGCCCCTGCACCGCTGCAGCGCCTACGGCAAAGCCTGCGCCGAGTGCTGCCTGGCCCGGGACCCGTACTGTGCCTGGGATGGCACCTCCTGCACCCGTTACGTGCCCAACACCAAGAGGTAGGTGCCGTGCCTGTCCCAAGGACACAGTGCAGGGTTTGGGTTCTGCTGCCACAGCCCCTGCTCCCCCACCACCTCCCCACAGGCGTTTCCGCCGGCAAGATGTCCGCAACGGCGACCCCAACGTGCTTTGCTCCGAAGGTGAGCCGGGACCTGGCTTGGGGTTGGAGGTCAGCCCTGACGGGATGGGATGGGGGGCTGACAGCCAGGCTGTGTGTCCCCCAGACCCCCGGCAGGGCAGCATGCCCCAGAAGCAGCTCTACGGAGTGGAGGGCAGCACCGCCTTCCTGGAGTGCATCCCCAAATCCCTGCAAGCCCGTGTCCTGTGGACGTACCAGCGCACCCTGGATGACCCCCAGCGAGAGGTAGGCTCTCCCCGACCCGTCGACGTCGGTGGGACCGTGCCGTGCCGTGCCGTGCCGTGCCATGCCAAGCTGTCCCCCTGTCCCCGTGGGTGTCACAGGTGCAGATGGATGCGCGGGTGGTTCGGACGGAGCGGGGCATCCTGCTGCGCAGCGTGCAGCGAGCCGACGCCGGCTTCTACCTCTGCCACGCCAGCGAGCACGGCTTCACCCAGCCCTTGCTGCGGCTCTCCCTGGAGGTGATCGGTGCCCGGCAAGCGGCGGCCACGCCACCCGCCGGAGACCCCCAGCTCGCCGTCGGTTCCCCCGGCTACAAGGTCTGGTACCGGGACTTCTTGCAGCTGGTGGAGCGCCCACCACTCGGGGCTGCGGACCGGGCATGCCAGCGGCTCTGGAGCCGGGGAAGGGCACTGCCACCTCCCCGCACACACAGCGGGCGCCCCGGCCCCAGCCCCGGCCGCGGGCAGGGAGAGCAGCCGCGCGGAGCTCGACGGCGCCGCACCCACGAGGGGCCACGGGCCGAGCGTGGGCCCCGCAGCGCGGCCGCATGGTGACCCCGCCACCGGCCCCGGGCACCGGGCTCTGCCCTGCAGCGGGGCCGTGGGCGCGGGCGATGGCCCCACCGGCCTCGGCCTTCCCACCGGCAGCACCGGAGCCGGGCACGGACGGCAGGGTGGAGGGTTGTGGCTCTGGGGCCAAGAGGGCAGCCGGGCTGACCACCCTCCGAGAGAGAGGCTGCCGACCACCCTTGCCGCAGATTCCAGCACTGCCGGGGACACCCAGCCGGCTGCCAGCTGCGGAGTCACCGAAATATTTATTAACGAGTTTCGGATGAACGTAAACCTGCCCCGGTGGGGGGGGCCCCCGCGGTGTGGAGTTGCGGGGCGACGAGGTAGCAGGGACCCTCTCGGGTCCCAGAGATACCCTCGGGTCCCAGGGGGCTGGGGCCAGGAGTGGGACCCCGACGGGGCAGGACAGGCGCTGGCGGGATGGGGTGAGCCCAGCAGGAGGAGGTATGCCCGTGGGGAGATGTGAGAGGCACAAGAGACAGTGCCCAGTGCCCCAGGTGCAGTGCAGCAGCACGGGGAGGCTTGTACTAATTGAGCACAATAAAGCAGAGGATTCAGCCCAGGGTCCTGTGTCAGTCCCAAAAGCCCAAAGAGCATTTGGGGGGCAGGGAGGGCGGAGGGAAGGCATGCTGTTACCCTACCGCAGCAACTTATGCTGGCACCCTGAGCCAAGAGGGATCGAGACGCTTGGCAGCAACCAGGGGGCTGAGAGGGGCCAAGTCCAGTGGGGACATCACTTTGGTCATTGGAGTCCCCCCCAGGCTTCTGGCATCCACTGCTTTCGTTTCTGGAAGAGGAAAACTGAAACTCCCCAGTGCCAGCAGCCCAGTGCTCAAAGCAGTGATGAGAGGTAGCCTCAGGGTCAGCTGCCTCCACTGCTTGGTACTCATCTGTGCTTGTGCTGTCCCGGCAGACAGTGACATTGAAGTCACAGAAACACAGAATGGTGGGGGTTGGAAGGGACCTCTAGAGCCCATTCAGCCCAATCCCCTGATAAAGCAGGTTCCCCTCAATCAGGGGGCACAGGAAAGTGCCCAGTTGGGTTTGGAAACCCCCAGAGAAGGAGCCTCCACACCCTCCCTGGGCAGCCTGGGCCAGGGCTCCCTCACCCTTACAGTAAAGTAGCTTTTCCTTATGTTTAAGTGGAACTTTTTGTGTTCCAGCTTGTGTCCATTCCCCCTTGTCCTATTGTTGGACATGACACAAAAAAAGTGTCACCTCATCCTCCTGACCCCACCCTTTTGGTATTTATAAAGTGTTAACGAGATCCTCCCTCAATCTTCTCCAGGCTGAACAGCCCCAGGTCCCGCAGCTTTTCCTCATAAGGAAGATCATCCAGTCCCTTGATCATCTTGGTGGCCTTTCACTGGACTCTCTCTAGAAGGTCTCTGTCCCTCTTGAGCTGAATAGCCCAGAATTGGACACACAGGACTCCACATGAGGCCTCCCCAGGGCAGAGACTGAGAAAAACATCCGTCAACCTGCTGCCCACACTCTTCTTAATATACCCCAGAATACCACTGACCTTCTTGGCCACGAGGGCAAGTCCCCCCTTATTGCCATGGAGTCTCCCCTTGCACAATCCCCCCCATGCTGTTTGGCTCTGGTCCCAACCCCGTGAGAAGCACAAGGATTTACCGAGGCATTTATTTCCAGCATGACGAGGGTAGATAAGTGCTACAGGGTCCAGGCTGGTGCCAGGGGTGATGCTCAGGCAGGCAAGCAAGCAGGGAACTGGGGATGCTAAGGGTTTGTACCCCCCCGGAGCCGCAGAAGCAGGAAGATGGTGCTCAAGGGCTGGATGTTGTAGTGTGCCAGCATGTGGTGGTCCTGCAGCTCCTTGGAGCAATACGTCAGGCGCTGCTGGTCGACGGGAACGTGCAGCTCCTTCTTGACCTGCTCCTTCAGCTGCCTGACGGTGTGGGTGGGCTTCACTGTGTAGGTGGTGCTACGGTTCTTCTCGTCCTTCACAAAGATCTGCATCGCCTGAGGCTCGATCTGCAGCAGCACCAGCGTGGTGTTGCAGAAGATGCCGTGGGTGGCCAGGGTCTCACTGTCCTCCAGGATGATGTCTGTCTTCAGCAGTGCCAGGCGCTGGTTGAACCAGGGGATGTCCCACTCCTCCTGGATATTCTCCTTCAGCTTCCTGACAGTGGTGCTTGGGCTGACAGTCATGATCAAGCTGGTGCTCACCAGCCGCTTCACCTCAATCGTCACAGAGCGGGATGGCTGCGGAGACAGAAGAGCGGGTGGGCAAAGCTGGCAAGGGCAGGGGACCTGTGATGCCCGCAGGCACAGGCAGCCTTACCTGCACATTCCAGGCCTGGGCGGATCTGATACAGGGCAGCAAAAGGTGGTTGGCAGCTGCCTGTGCCATCAGGTCCCATTCCTTGCCTTGGCCCAGGATCCCTGTGGGGTCAGCGGGGTCCAGGATGACAGGGCTGCAAACATAGAGAGCAGGCACTGCCATCAGCCCCGGGCAGCACCGTGAGGCGGGTGGCACAGGCCCCACTGGGCACAATTCTCACCAGGTCTTGCCCAGCAGCTTCCCGACACGGGCACCAAGCCGGCTGTGCTGCAGTGAGTAATATGTCTCCCAGTAGATGCAGATCTCCTGGTGCCGGCGCAGCAGCTCCAGCACCGTGCGGAATCCCGCAGCTGTATCGAATTGGTTTGAGGAGTCCGTGCCCTCCTCCCAGGCATAGATGGTCAGCAGCTCCAGGGCATACTTGGGGGGCAGGCTTGCATTGGGGTACCTTGGTTTCAGCAGCTGGGGAGAAGATGGAGATGGAGGTGAGAGTGGGATGGGGTGAGTGCCCTGTGGGTGCCAGGGAAGTCAGGCAGCCCCTTACCTCCTTGTACCAATACTTGACCAGGCGCAGCAGGTTCTTCAGCTTGGCAGGGTGACGCTTCACAAACTTCTTCTGCAGCTCGGTGAAGCAGGGGGAGAACTCCCCAGGACTAGGGTTGATATCCAGGAGCTTCACGTACACCTCCTCATCTGGTGCGGCATCCTTCTTCACCTGCCCTGCAGGGTGAGAAGGAGGGTGAGGGATGTCCTGGCACTGCTGCCACAAGCCTGGTGCCACGCCAGCTCGTAGCCCTTACCCAAGGCATCGTAGGCGGGCAGGATGTCCACATCAATGGACTCATTGGACTTCCACAGAGTGAGGCTGAGGGACCGTGACGTATTCTTGGGCCCCTTGTACCGAGGCTCGGTGACGTTCACAGTGAAAAGGCTTTTATTGCAGTCACGCAGCCTTTGCTTGATTAACTCCAGGATATGATCTCTGTCCTGGTTCTGCTGCTGGTAGCTGGAGAAGCAGTTGAGGAAGAGCACCACGTCAGCATCAGAGTTGTTCTGCAGGGCTGTGCCCTTGCCCGCTGAGCCGCCCTGCAAAGAGATACCCTGCCCGCTCAGCATCACTGCCCTTCGGCACGGAGATTGCCTGCCACCACTCCTGCCAGGGGAAACTGAGGCAGAGGGGGACCTGGAGCAAAGGGAAAGCTGTCAGCAGGGCTGCTGGCTGGCCCTTGAGCCAGCCAATGCTCACCTTGACGGTCTTGAGGACATAGATGTTTCTCCCAAAGCAGTCCCTCTTCAGGAACTCACAGATCTGCTTCACCGTCTCCTTCACCTGCCTGCAGAAATCTGTGCTGGGCTGCAGGTTCCGCATGATCCAGTCATCCAGGGTTTTGGCAGTCACCTCACTCAGCCCGTCCATGGCTGGCAGCAGCCCTCCCCACATCAATCCTGACCGGTGCGCTCGCTCCCTCCGCTCGCTTCTGCCTGCAATTCCCCGCCTCGGCAGCTTTTAAACCTTGCCGGGCCACCTCCCCGATGGCGTCACTGCTGGGAAATTAAGGTGGCTCCAGGCACCCAGGCATCGTTTTCCCCTAGCCCCAGGGCCCGGCACACATGGGGTCCCCCTGGGTGTCCACGGTGCCGCCGCCGCAGAGGCTGGAGGGGGCAGGAGGGACTTGCGAAGGAGCTGGAATGCTGCAGGATCTCGTAACCTGGTGTGACCCAGGGTCTGCCGTGGGTGCCCAGCTGTCCAGGGACACAGTCCCACCACGGAGACCCTGTGCCAGGCCCTGCCCGAGCGCCGGGGGGAGGAGTGGTCCTCCTGCATCAGCATCTGCCCTGTGCCCAGCTCAGGGGCTCACGGGGCTGGGCTGGGGGCACAGCCAGTGCTGGGAAATGACTAGTCGCATGGTGACACCACAAGCATAGTGCCGGTGCCACTGGGAGCCTAGTGCCAGCATCACGGGGGTCCTGGTGCCCCCACGTCCCGGGACAGGAGCGGCTGGCGGGTACGGGCAGGACGGTGCTGCCCGCGCTGCCTTAAGCGCCGTCTTGCGCGGAGCCGGGAAACGGGAGTTTCTGTTTCTGACGCAGTTTCGATTTCGGTCCGCTTCGGCTGGAAACGAAAGTGAGGAGGTTCTGCCGTCTTGTCCTCCCCTCACCCTCCTCCTGCCTCCCGGCCGGGCAGCCTCTCTGTCCTGCGCGGAGTCAGTCCGGGAAACGGGGACAAGCCAAAAAAGAAACTCGGGTCAGGGACGGGAGGATGGACGGGAGGGGCTGAGAGCAGGAGGATGCGCAGGTAAGGAGAAGGAGAAGTGACAGGGTGTGAGGGCAGGGGGCAGGAGATGGGCAGGGAGAGCAGGCAGGAAGGGGCAGGGATGGGGCAAGGGGAGACATAGGGAAGGGGGAGTAGTAGAGATGGGCTCAGGAACAAGAGACTGGCACAGGGAAAGCAGCAGGACAGGGACAGAGGTAAGAGCAGGGATAGAGAGACGGGACATGGACAAGGACAGAAGAAGAGATAAAAGTGGGAGCAGTGACATGGCCAGAGCAGGGACGTGGGCAAGAGCAGGGATGAGTGTTCCCTTAGTGCCCAGGGACAACAGGCAGAGTCTGGGGCAGGAATACAGACAGGGGAAGGGGTATCAGCAGGGATGTGGGCTGGGACAGGACAGAAAGGGATACGGACAGGGACAGGGGTATGGGCAGTGTTATGGACAGCGACAGGCACAGAAATGAGGACAGGAGCAGGTATTTGGGCAGGGACAGGGCAGGGGTACAGGCAGAGACAGTGACAAGGACAGGCGCAGAGGCACGGGCGGCTGTAGGAGTGGGGCAGGAGCAGTGAAAAGGACAGAAACAGGGATGTGCAGACTGGGGCAGGGACAGGTAGAGAGATGGGGCAGGGATAGGGACAGAGGGGCAGGTGGGAGAGCAGGGACAAGGGCAAGGACAGAGCCAGCAGCAGGGACAGGGGTACGGGCTGTGGGCAGGAACAGATATCAAGAGCATTTGACACCTGGCCCGTGCAGCCCGAGGAGTGAGGCCAGGACATCAAGAAGAGACTGACAAGGACCGTTGTTTATTTGCACCCATGGAGTGTCCCAGACAAACTGAGGCCACTCAAATGTGGTTTCACACGTGGCTGTCACACACTTGAAGCGCTGGGGTACAGCACGGTTTGACCAATCCCAACTTACTCCTCTGCCCCACACCAGTTCCAGAGCAATTCTCTGGTGTCACCATCCTTCTTTCTCCTTCCAGGCATCCCCGGAGTTGGGTCTCACTGCAGATACTCCTCTGTGAAGCCAGATAAGGATGAGGGGCTCAGGGAGGGGTTGAGGTTCTGGCCTTATCTCGAGAGTCCAAGGGTAGCCTTTGCTCTTTGCAGCAGGGTTGTTCTCCTCCTCCTCCTCCTCCTCCAAACGAGCCGATCTCCTGCAGCCATGCCCCCCGAACCCTGGAGCAGGGCAATGTGCACACAAACCGTGCGTGCGGGGAGAGCTCCTACAGCTCCGCGCTTGAGTCGGGCGCCGTTGGCAAAGGGGACTCTGAACATGCCGGTAGGGTGCTCAGCAACCCTTCTTGTCTCCCTTTGTCAACACCGACCTCCGGCCACCACTTGTCGGGAGCGCGCCCACGGGCACGCGCGCGCGCGCGCGCACACACACGGGAGCGCGCCCACGGGCACGCGCACACACACACACACACATATATACACGCACACACACACGCGGCCGCGCGCTCCCAGGGGGCCGCGCGCAGGGGCGGGGCCGCGGAGCCGGGGGGCGGGGACGCGCGCCGGAGGGGGGAGGGACGCGGGGCCGCGCGCGCTGGCCATGCCGCGCTCCCGCAGAGCCGCGCGCCGTGAGTTGGGGGGATCCGGGCGCGGACGGGACGGACCGGGGAAGGGGGCTGTAGGGGAACACCGGGCTGGGCTGGGCTGGGCTGGAACGGGTCGAACCGCCGTACCCTGCCCTGTCCTGCTCACTCTTGCCCCGTCCTCCCGGCGGCGTGGCGCGGGGGCGCGCACAGACCACTCCATAGCCCGCGGGTTGAGCTGATGGGGTCTTGTCCCTGACCCCCTGTAGGTTGCCCCGGAGGTGGCAGGGCTTGCTCGCCCGCCAGCGAGGAGGAGGAGGCCGGCAGCGAGGTGCTGAGCCACTGCAGCAGCGCCAGCGAGGGGGCCAGCCCCGCCGAGGACACCGCAGGTGAGCCCCGGGGTTGTCCTTTTGGGGAGTCTGTCGAGGCTCCTCCGTGACGCGTGTGCTGCCCCGGCAGGGAGCGAGGCGGTGGGTGAGCAAGGCCAGGAGGAGGAGGCAGAGGACAGGCTGAAGGAGCACATGGACAACCTCCTGGACAAGAGGTGAGGAGCGGCTGTCAGCCTCCCCGGGCACGGCTGGCACGCTGCCCGTCCCTGCTCATGCTGCCAGCCAAGGGGAAGGCAACGTGCCCCGTCCCGGGCCGCTCCACCTTGTGACTTCTTGCGGTCTCTGGCAGCGCCAAGACACGGCAGGCAGCGCTGCAGAGCCTGCGCCTGGCCTTCTCCTCCAAAACCTTCTCCGAGTTCCTGCTGGAGCGTCGCCTCACGCTCACCGACTCCTTGGAAAAGTGTCTCAAGAAAGGTCTGGGCACAGGCGGGTGCCAGGGTTGAGGGGTGGCAGGGTTGGTGACTGATGTTTGAGGGAGGTCTCTCGTGCTACCTGCAGGTAAAGGGGAGGAACAGGCGTTGGCAGGCACCGTCCTCACCCTCCTCTGCCTCCAGATGGGCTCTGGCTGGGAGGGGGAAGAGATCTTCTGTAGCCTGAAGCCGCTGCTCATCAACATCCTGACAGACAGCACGGCCAGCCCCGGTGCCCGGCAGAGCGTAAGGACCAGCCCCGTTCCTCCTGGGCACCGGGAGAGCCCAGGCGATGCTTTTGGGTGTCTCTGTGGTCGGTCACAGGAGGGTGGCAGGATTGGGTGCTGTGGGGTAAAGCAGAGGCTTCCCAACCCTGCTCCCACTGTCCCACTGCCTCTGACTGCCTTTTCCCCACGTCTCTTGCCAGTGTGCCACAGCCCTGGGCATGTGTTGCTACATTGCTGCTGCTGACCTCGAGGTAACCGTGCCCGGGTGTGCACCCTGGGGATTGCCATGGCACCTACCCTCAGCCCACAGTGCCTGGACAGCTTGTGGCTGAGCCAGGGAAGGGGCATGGGAACATCGGTGACTGTCCAGTCCCCTTCCCTGAGCAGCCTGGAGCTGAGCTGGGGGGGAAGCTCACCTCAAAGAGATGAGGAGTCCTGGTGCTTTTGGGCAGGGTGGGTCCCCTTTGGTCCCCAGTGCACCTCTTCACCGTGGCAGCTTCCTGGCAGCTATGGTCTGACCCATGGGTTTCCCCCCTCCAGGACCTGATATTGTGCATGTCCTGTCTGGAGGGTATCTTCAGCCCGCCCAGCTCAGGCGAAGGGGGCTCAGCACCCAGCCAGCACAGCCCTCTGCACTGCAGTGCGCTCCAGTCGTGGTCCCTGCTCCTCACCATCTGTCCCCCCTCCCATGTCAAGAGCATCTTGGATGAGTGAGTGTGGTGTGGGGCAGTGGAGGGGGTAGCCCCCGAGGGCACCCTGCCCCCCTGACACCCTCCTGCCTCTGCTGCAGTGTCTGGCTGAAGCTGCCCCCGCTGCTGTCCAGCAGCTTTGTCACGCTGCGCATCCTGGCCGGGGAAACCATCGCACTGGTCTTTGAGCTGGCCCAGGACCTGGAGGTACAGTGGAGGGCAGGAGCAGAGGGGCAGGGAGCTGCTGGCACTGGGACCCTGCCCGTGCCCTGGCTGAGATGGCACTGGAGGTGTCAAGATGTACCAGGCTGGTGTCACCAGCAGTGACCCCCAGCCCTTTCCTGGCAATGGCAGTGGTGGGCAGTACCTGAGCCACGTCCCCTCCAAACCCCCTGCATTTTTGGGACAGGAGGACTTGTGCCACCAAGATACAGAGTTCCTGTGTGCCCAGCTCAAGGTCCTGGCTACTGAGAGCAACAAGTACCGAGCCAAGACGGACCGTCGAAAGCAGCGCTCCATCTTCCGAGACATCCTGCGCTTCATCGAGGTACCGGAGGCTGGAGATGCCCTTGGTGCTGCCCTGCTCCTGCCCCTGGACGTGCAGCTGCTGTCCCGCTGCCAGCTCTGCTGAGAACCAGGACACACGTGGGGCTGGCACCCAGGTAATTGCTGATTTCTGATGCCCCTCTCTCTGCTCAGAGCGGGGAGTACCAGGCGGAGACCATCCGATTTGGCCTGGAGTGCATGTTCCTGGACAGCTGGGCACGCCAGAGGACGTACCAAGCCTTTAAAGAGGTGCTGGGCTCTGGCATCCGACACCACCTGCAGGTAGGGCCCAGGCAGGGGATGCCAGAAGGGGCCCTGGGCCCGGTGCTGGCAGGTGCTGACAGTCCCCTGCTTCTGCAGAACAATGAGCTGCTTCGGGAGATCTTTGGCCTCGGGCCCCCGTTGGTGCTGGACGCGGCAGCTCTGAAAGCCAGCAAGGTCTCCCGCTTTGAGAAGGTGGGTGCTGGCACCCAGCGTTGTCCCCCTCTGCCCCGACGTGGGCTCCAGCCTGCCGAGTGCCTGCCCACAACCGTGGAGCCCGGCGGGTACCCGTGTTGAGGGGGGTGTGGGGGTGAGCAGAGGGGCATCCCCTAACCCCATCTCTTCCCTCACTCCCCTCCCAGCACCTCTACAACTCGGCTGCCTTCAAAGCCCGCACGAAAGCGCGGAGCCGGGTGCGGGACAAGCGGGCGGACGTGCTGTGATGGGCAGCGGGGCAGAGCCCCAGCCCAGCTGGACTGCAGACCCAGCACTGTGAGGGGCAGATGCCCCCAGCCCTCGGGCTTTTATTCCTGTACAGCAGAGTATTTAATGCCTGGAGCTGCCCCGCCGGGGGCTGCCCCCTCTTTTATTTTTATAATCAAAACAAAGGATAAAATAAGATCCGGGATGGGGGGGGGGCGGGGAGAGGTTGGGGGATGAGTGTGCTGCTGTGTGCCCGCTCTGCGGCTGGGGCTCCACGGGGCATGGCGGGAGGGGCTCTCACAAGGCTCCTGTCCCCCCTCCCCAGGCCCATGGGGGCACCAGGAGTGGCCTGGAGCAGGGGGAGTGTGAGGAGCACTGTGAGTGTGCAGGAGCACTGCCCCAGCTGCCCACCACCACCACACTGGGCACTGCCCCTGCCTCTGCAGCCGCCTGGCACCCAGGGCTGGCAGAAGGTGGGAGGTGGGGCAGGCTCTGCCCAGCCCTGCCGGCTGCCTGTTCGGAGCCCTTTTCCAGCCAAATGCTTTATATGAAATAGTCCTCTTGTGTGAAATTATTAATTAAAGGGGGGTGGCACAGCGGGCAAGTGCCGGTGCTGCCCGCAGAGCCTTGGGGGGGCTGCTGCCTGTGGGGGCATGGGGCTGTGCCAGCTGGGAGTGCCTGTCATCTCAGGAATGTACCTATGGCGCTGATTTTCTAAGACTTTGATTACTGGAGGTAAATAAAAGGCTTAAGTGGAGGGTGCCTTCTGCCTCATTATAAAAGGAAGGGTTGTCGCTGGGGTGGATGCTGCTCCTTGCAGCCCTGTCCCTTTCTCTCGCAGCCCGGGGTGGGGGCCAGGCTCGCCCCCCACGCCCCGTGGGGCCACGCTGCCAGGTCTGAGCAGTATGAGGGGCAGGTAGGGCTGCCCACTCCCCCCTCCCACCCTCTGATGCCCCTTCCCGTGCTGGCCTGGTGCTCGTGACGAGGATGGGAGCAGCTCATCGATGCCCACCGTGCTCGGCGCTGGCGTTGAGGCGAGCCCAGAGCTGCCCGCTGGTTGCCCGCAGCTGGTGCACGGCATCCTCCTGGCTCTCCAGCCACTGGGCCAGTGCCCTCACCGACTGACTCTGCAGGACTGTGGGGACAGGACACAATGGGGATCAGCTCCCCGCAACCCCTTGCCCCCACCGCCCTGCCCGGTGCCACGTACCACTCAGGTAGATGGCCAGCGTGGCCAGGACCAGGCTCGCCAGTGCCATGAGCCCCAGCAGGGCCAGGATCAGGGGGTGGCCGAGGCTGAGGCAGGGGCAGGGGCTGTCGGCGGGCACGGGGCGCAGGGTGGGCATGAGCAGCGGGCGGCTGGGGGGCACGGGGCGAGGCGGGGGCTGGCGCAGGCTGCTGCGGGGAGCGGGGCCGTTGCCTGCAGATGGGGGAGAGAAGAGGTGAGAGCCCAGGCGCTGGCACGGCTGGGGCTGGCACAGCCCCCCACCTCACACCACTCTCACCCTCAACACCCTTCTGCCCAGCTGAGGCCCAGTGCAGGTCGCTGATGGACTCCACGGGCCGCAAGCTGATGGCTCCGGACTCGCTGCCGTCGGGGTCCCCGGGCTCTGCTGGCGCCGCGCTCTCTGCTCTTCCCATGCTGTCTGCTGGGAGAGGGGGCAGAAAGTGAGCCCAGACCCTGCCCGCAGCCCCTGGCACTCCTCCAGAGACCGGAGCCCTCCCAGAGGTGACCCCGGCTTTAACCCAGGGCTGTGCCAGAGCGAGTGGCCGATGCTGGGGTGGCCTTGGCACAGCCCCGTGGCCACGTGGGCGAGCGCTGGCTGTGCCCCCCCGGGCCCTGCGCTGTCATCGGAGCAGTTAGCGGGTGGCTGGTGGCCACGGTCCCAGAGCCTGTTAGTGGGGCTGGAATGTGCCAGCCTCACAGGCTGGGTAGCCCTGGGCCGGGGCATGGCTGGGCTTGCAGTGGGCACCATGCACAGACACTGCCATGAGGGGCACAGCTGGAGATGTTGGGGGTGGCAGTGAGGGGCTTTCTGGAAGCAGGCACGGCTCCAGCATTGTCTGAGGAAGCAGCTGCACCCAGGGCAGAGGGCAAGGATCATTTTTTTTCTGGGTGTTTGTGGGTTTTTGAGCAGCAGGCTGGGCCCAGGCGCTGGGCAGGGCAGGGTGGCACCATGCCCACCCCCAGCCCTTCCCGGGCCGGCGGCACGTCACCGGGCAGTCGCTGCTGCAGGCACTGCGTGCTGCCAGTGGGAGTGCCAGCTGGTGGGGATGGGGGAAAGGTCTCAGCTGGTGCCCAGGGAACCCCCCCAGACCCTCCTCTGGGCCCTGCATTTGGCTGGGGGGGTGGCCTGTGGATACCCCCATCACTTCTGCATCCCTCTGTCCCAACTCAGGGGGCACAGCACATCATGTGGCTATGGGGGGGGGGGGTGGAGGCTGTGCCAGTCAGCTGTCTGCCCCCTCCCCAAACCCTGCTGCCCTGTGCTTGCAACCCCCCACAACCCTCTTCCTCCCCAGGCAGACATCTCTGCCTGCAGCTCCCATGCCAGAGGCTGGTGTTTGGCTGCTGTCTCCATCCCAATACCACGACCCCACACTGCCCAGTATCTCCCAGGGTGCCAGGGCCCCTGCCAGCCCCCAGCCCACTCCCTCAGCCTACCTTCTCCAGCCTCCCTGGGCATGGCTGGCCGTGCCCTGTGCCGGGCAGCGAGGTGGTGCGAGGCCCCTGGGCACTGGGCTCCCCGGGCGCCAACTGCGCCGCTTAAAATAGGACAGTGAGAAACACGGTTGAGGGGGGGGATAAAAATAGCCATGGGGATGGGGGACTGGCAGCAGGCAGCACAGTGCCAGCGTGGCAAAGGGAGAGCAGCCTGTGGCGGTGCCCTGTGTCCCTTTTCCAGGGTGTGGGGGCTGCCAGCTCACCGTGGCATCAGGGCAGAGCCCGTGCAGGGAAACTGAGGCAGCAGTGAGCCCTCCCAGAGCCAAACTGGTGTCTCTGCTGCCTCTGAGCAGCGATGGCAATTGCACCCAGCCTGGGAGGCACCAGCGAGCCCATCCCATCCCCAGCTTTGCCCATAAGGACCACGCCATCTGTGCCAGGAGAGTTTATTGAAGTTGACGAGCCCACGGGAAGCGCCAGGCAGCAGCACTGCTGGCGCAGGGGACCGTGCCAGCCCCTAGCCCTGCTCACCAGCCCCACGTGCCCTGTGGCAGGCAGGTGTCGGAGGGCGGGAGGTCGTTCTGTCCATAGAGGCTGTGGGTGGGTGCCAGGCAGGAGGTGGCAGGGCTGGGCTGGACCTGCCTGGCACAGTCCTCGCCGGCCCAGCCGCTGTAGCAGTGGCAGCGGAAAGAGGCGTTTGGGCTGGTGCTGGTGCCGAGGTGCAGGAGGCTGCCCAGGTCATGGGGCTGGCGCCGCACGCAGCGCCCGTGCCCATGGCACTGCCCGTAGCTGCACTCCCGGGCTGCTGCTGTCACGTTGGCCACGTAGGGACCCAGGATGGACACGAGGTAGTGGCGCAGGCTGGCACAGCTCTCCTGGGAGAAGAGCACTGGTGAGAACCTGCCCTGGCACCGGGGTCCCCCCCCAGCCACCCTTCCCCATTGGGTACACAGGCAGCACGGCTGCCCCATCCACGCCATGCCCACGTGCCCAGGAGCCACACTCACAGCTGAGCGGGAGTACGACATGTCTCCCCAGAGCACCAGTCCCGCCGTGCCCAGCGCCGCGCTCTCCCCAATGGTGTGCACCAGGTCAGCCTGCCGGGACACAGAAGACGTTACCGGGCTGGGGGGGGGGCTCGGGCCCCAGCCCCATCCCAAGCACCATCCTGGTGGCACTTACTGGCTCCAAGAAGCGGGGCGAGCGGCGGAAGGACAGACGGGAGTAGGCGACCACGGGCAGGGGACCACGGGCCCCGAAGGCGGCCACACGCAGGGCTTCCCGCAGCCGGTGGTGCACGTAGCGGCGGCGCAGGGCTGGCGGCAGCGCCGGGGGAAGGTAGATGCTGGGGTACAGAGCAGCCGAGGTGGCCCAGAGCCAGCCCAGGCGGTCGTTACGCCGCACCTCGGCCGGCCGGCACTGCCCGGTGTAGTTGGCTTCTTTGGCCCAGTTGCCGTTGAAGCAGTCGGGGAAGTGGTAGAAGCCCCAGAGCCCCGCAGGGCGCAATCCCCGTCCCAGCAGCAGTGTCTCCTCCATCAACGCCTGCGCTGCCCGCTCAAACTCCCGCCGTGCCAAGCGGAGCTGCCGCTGCGCCGGCAGCAGCCCATGCCGGGCCCGCACCCACTGCTCCGAGGCAGCCCGGTACACTCGCTTTGCCCCCCAGTTACGAGCCCAGAGGGGCCTCCACTCCTCCCAGTCCAGCACGGCCAGCCCGCGGAAAGCCGGGCTCAGGAGATGCTGGATGTCCTGGGCTGCCCTGGCGAGGTGGGCGCCCAAGGGCACCCGCTGCGGGATGCCACCGTTGCGGGCCACGCCGTGCTGTGACAAGTAGGGGTACAGCCCCAGCTTGTTCTTGTAGAAGATGGTGACGTTCTGGCCGGCGAAGCGGCCGTCTCGGTTCTCCACGATGCCGTAGTCACCGAGGGGCAGCCCCACGCCGAAGCGGCGCTGGCAGCGGCCGGCGGGCACGTTCCACACCACAGTGAAGGGCCGGTTGCCTGCCAGGGGCTCTGGGGCTGGGCTCTCCCCGCCAGCGCTGCCCAGCGTCAGGCAAACCCACAGTGCCAGCGCCGGCACCATGCCGTGCCACCGCCTGCCTGCGGGGAAAGGAGAGCGGTGGGGGTGAGGCGGCAGGGAGCTACCCCACAGGCACGTGCTGCCTGCCCCTAAATCCCACAGTACTCAGCAATCTTGGGGGGGTTCTCTCCCATTCCTATCTGCCGTGACACAGTGCCCGGGAGACCCCCGCAGCACCATGGCCGTGCCACAGCTCTGGCTGTGCCAGTGTCCCCGCTGGCTCCCTGCCCTGCCCACAGTGGGGACACCGTGATCCCCTCTCCCCCAATTCACAGCCCACTCCTGCTGAGGGTCTGAGCCTCCAGAGAGGTGTAGTGGAGCCTGAGGGGCAGCTCGGTCCCTCCCAGCCCTGGCAGAGCCGGAGGGGGCTGGATGCCCCTGGATGGTGCCAGCCGGGACAAGGGGATTAGGCAGGGGATGGGCCTGGGCGCCGCGTGATGCAGCAAGGACGGTGCTAATCCCCCGGCACCAGGCCCAGACGCTCTCCCTGACCTTCCAGCTCCTGTTCCCATGCCTTTGGCCTTGCCACCCCAGCTGCCCCCCACAGCCCCTGCCCTGCCTGCCCTCCTCTCCCTGCTGCCCCTCCAGCCACGTGCCTCAGTTTCCCCAGGCTGCTCAGCCCCACTGGCAGCTGTGGCGTGCTCTCAGCTTCCAGCTGCCACACACAGAGTCCCTCGGATGCAGGAGATGCTGGTGGGACTGGGCAGAGCTCCTAGGACCAGTCCCAACTCCAGAGCCTGGGCTGGGCTTGGCTCCCTACCACACTGGTGGTGCCAGGGGCCAGCAAAAGCTGAGCTGGCATGCCCAGGCAGGGCCAGGGCAAAGCAGGGAGGCTGGGGGGAGCCGATGCCAGCCCTGAAGAACAGTAGGCAGGGCGGGCAGCGCTGGGGCAGGCAGCCCCAGCTTTTAATCACCGGCTTGGGGCCCTGGCCCCGCTCCCTCAGATGTCCTTCTTCATCCAGAAGATGGGCAGCCCTTTGGCATCACGGTGTGGGGTTTCCAGGAGGCTCTGCCCGCTGCTCTCGGCCAGGACACCCCTCGCCCAGACCACGGTTGGCGGTGGGGGCGGTGGAGGGGCAGCAGGGGGTGGGAGGGGAGGCGAAGGGGCTGAGGGGGCCTTTGGCTTGGTGCTGGTGGCGGTGGCAGGAGAGGCAGAGAAGAGCCGCAGCACCTCGGCGGGTATGGCAGGGCTGAGGAAGGCCACGCTCTGCACCGGCTGCCCCAGGACAAAGCCCAGGTGGGCGTAGAAGTGCTGCTTGTCGTGGGTGGTGAGGTGCAGGCAGGCAAAGCCCCGGGCCCGAGCCCACCGCTCGGTAGCCTCCATCAGCCGCCGGCCGTAGCCCTGTCCCCGCAGCGCCCGCGCCACCACCACGCTCTCCACAAAGAGGTCACGGGGCCGGGTGGCCACCCGGGAGAGCCGGACGTGGCCCACGAGCTGGCAGGGAGCATCCCGGGGCTCGGCAGCGCCGCGGCTCCGCAGCAGCACCAGGCAGGTGGGGAAGGAGTCGGAGGAGCGCTGCAGCGTGTGGAGCCGTGACGCCCGGCTCTTCCCCCACTCCTCGCCCAGCAGCTCCGCACAAGCCTCCAGCAACTCCGGTCTCTGGTGCAAGGGAACCAGGCTGAGCTCTTCTGACACTGAGCCCATTCTTCTCACTGGTGGGAGACCAAGCAGGCCACAGCTTAGAGGCTTCGAGGACAGACCGTGTGTGTCCCTTCACACCCAGCCCCGGCCCCAGCACTGGCACAGCTCTCCCAGCAGCTTCGCAGGGCTCAGCAGTGGGTCCAAGGTCAACCGACAGCACTGTGGTGGGCAAACCCCATGTGCACGTGCCACGAGACCCATGGGCAGCTCTGGCACCACTGAGCTGGCACAGGGCAGCTGGGCACTTGCCTGAGCCCAGACAGCTCATCACACACACGTGCCTGGGTGCACAAATGAGGGCTGCAGCACCATGGGACTGAGCTGACCTCAGCCCTGGCACAGGAGCTCTGTGGGGGGAGCCCTGACAACCTCTGAGAGGTCAGGAACTCCTTGCCACAACCCGCGTGTGATGGAGGCCCCTCTCCCAGCCTGGCAGCCGTTTGCCTTGCGAAGGAGAAACCACAGGAACTGCCACACTGGCTTATCCGCGGGGATTGAGCAAACTGCCTGCTTCCCGCTCTGAGAGGGTGAGGAGGCCACGGCCTTGCCTCCGTGGGGGCGCAGGGTGCCTCCTAAAGTCACCCACCCAGCTGCATGACCACCAGCTCAGCCTGCACTCCCCCCTTTCAGTCCAGGCAGAACCCTAACGCCCCATCAGCACCTCTGGCAGGCAATGCTTTACCTTCCATCTCCCCAGGAAACCCGCGCCAGGACTCTGCCAGCACTCCTCCTGCCCTTCGGGGGCTCCATGTGTTTGGGGAAGCTTCCCTTCACACCTGCCCTCCCAGCGCTTCTGCCTGCGGTGCCCTGCCAAGCTTCACCCACCACTGCGCCTGGATCCCCCCAGCAGAGCCAGTCCCTGCCCCAGGGCACAGGGCTGCTCAGCCTGCCTGTGCTCGTCCTGCTCGCGCTCAGCCTTGCCTGGGCTCAGTCTGCCTGCGCTCAACCTTGCCTGCGCTTATCCTGCCTGCGCACAGCCTTGCCTAGGCTCATCCAGCCTGTGCTCGTCCTGCTCGCGGTCAGCCTTGCCTGGGCTCAGCCTTGTCTGGGCTCAGCCTGCCTGTGCTTGTCCTGCTCGCGCTCAGCCTTGCCTGGGCTCAGTCTGCCTGCACTCAGCGTTGCCTGGGCTCAGTCTGCCTGCGCTCAGCGTTGCCTGGGCTCAGTCTGCCTGCGCTCAGCCTTGCCTGCGCTTATCCTGCCTGTGCTCAGCCTTGCCTGGGCTCATCCAGCCTGTGCTCAGCCTTGCCTGCGCTTATCCTGCCTGTGCTCAGCCTTGCCTGGGCTCAGCCTGCCTGTGCTCAGCCTTGCCTGCGCTTATCCTGCCTGTGCTCAGCCTTGCCTGGGCTCATCCAGCCTGTGCTCAGCCTTGCCTGCGCTTATCCTGCCTGTGCTCAGCCTTGCCTGGGCTCAGCCTGCCTGTGCTCAGCCTTGCCTGCGCTTATCCTGCCTGTGCTCAGCCTTGCCTGGGCTCATCCAGCCTGTGCTCAGCCTTGCCTGCGCTTATCCTGCCTGTGCTCAGCCTTGCCTGGGCTCAGCCTGCCTGTGCTCAGCCTTGCCTGCGCTTATCCTGCCTGTGCTCAGCCTTGCCTGCGCTTATCCTGCCTGCGCTCAGCCTTGCCTGGGCTCATCCAGGCTGTGCTCAGCCTTGCCTGCACTCATCCAACCTGCACTCTTCCTGCGCACCTTCCCGCTGCCCTGCGCCCGCTGCCCTGCGCCCGCTGCCCGCGCTCCCCCGCTCACACTCACCCTGCTGCCGCTGGCCGCCGTGCCCCGGGTGCCTGTGCGGCAGCGTGGCAGGAAGCTGCCGGGGCTCGTGGCCAACCGCAGCTCCCGGTTCTGCTTCCCCGGGGTGTGACACGGCTGCCCCTCGCCCCCAGCACCCCAGCGCACAGGGCACCCGACCCTCCCCGCAGCTCCCATCCATCAAACCGCTCTGCAACGCACACAGGGCACTGCCCGGCACGGCACTGCCCGGCTCGGCACCGCCGACACACCGCTGACCCATCACTGACCCTTCATCGACTCCTCACTATCCCATGCCTGACCCCTCACTGACCCGCCCCGGCCCCGTGTCCCGTCCCGTCCCGTCCCGTCTCGTACCGCTCGGCCGCCGCCGCCACTTGCGTGGCCGCCGCCGCCCATCACCGCTCGCAACGCGGCGCCCCCTGGCTCCCGGAGGCCACCTCCTCGCTGCCCGCAGCCCCGAGCCGAGCCGAGCCGAGCCGAGCCGAGCCGAGCCGAGCCGAGCCGAGCCGAGCCGAGCCGAGCCGAGCCGAGCCGCGTTTTCCTGCCCGTCCAACCGCCCCCTGCCCCGCGCTGCGGCTCCTCCCGCGGGGCTTCCTGCAAAAAAAAAAAAAAAA
>WBNH01003435.1:283751-337861 GCA_013401255.1 Urocolius indicus | reverse complement strand
GGATGGGGCTGGGGCTGGGGATGGGGATGGGGATGGCGCTGGGGCTGGGGCTGGTGGCGGGACGTGCCGCTGCTCACGCGTGTCCTTGCAGCCCCTCATTAAAGTGGCGGCGGCGGCGGGAGGAGGAGGAGGAGGAGGTGGAGGAGACACCGCAGGAGAAGAAGCTGCGTCTGGCCAAGCTGTACCTGGAGCAGCTCCGGAAGCTCGGTGAGTCCTGCCCGGCCCCTGCTGGCCCGACGGGGTGGCCCCGGGCGCAGAACATGGCCCTTACGCACCGTGTCCGCCGCAGAGGAGGAGCGGGCGGAGGCGGAGGAGGAGGAAAACCCGCCAGCGGATCTCATCGGCGACCGGCTGAAGGAGGACGTGGTGAGCAGAGCCGCGGGTGCAGCCTCTCGGTTCCGAAGGAGGCGGCGGCGGGCACAGCCCCCGTGCCTCGGGTCTGGGGCCACCCCTGCTGAGCCTCACGCTTCATCCCCCAGCTCGAGCAGAAGGGCCGGCTGCAGCGCCTGGTTGCCAAAGATGTAAGTGCCCAACGCCGAGGGGATGCTCAGGCAGGACCGTGGCTGACACTCTGTGTTGGCAGCACCCCAGGGAAGGGAAGCTGCCACGTTCAGCCCAGAGCAGCCCGACTCACATCCCACTCCCTGCAGGTGCAGGCTCCGGACCCGTCCGGCATCCGTGTGCTGCGGGGGCACCAGCTGCCTGTCACCTGCCTGGTCATCTCTCCAGATGACAGGTTCATCTTTTCCGCTTCCAAGGACGGCTCCCTCATCAAATGCAAGTGTTCCCTTGAGGCTGCCGCTGGCTAAACCCTGCGGGGATGCAGCAGCAGCACTGTGGGTGCCCACGGGGGTGGCTTTGCCCTTGTGGCCCCTCCAGGGACGTGCACATGCATCGTTTTGGGTTCCGTGGGAAGTTGATTGGTGCTTCCCAGAGTGCTGGAAGACTCCCAGGGAGTGACAGTGATGCCTTTCACACAGGGGAGGTGGCGAGTGGGAAGAGGCTGTGTGTGGTGCCCGGAGGGAAGAAGGGCACCGAGGAGCGGCACATGGGGCACGCGTCCCAGGTCCTCTGCATGGCCATCTCATCGGATGGCAAGTACCTGGTACGGATGGCAAGTACCTGGTATGGGGAGAAGGGACTGGTCCAGCCATGTGGGGTAGAGAGGCGGCCGTGGACAGTGCATCTTGTCCTGGGGGACAGTACTCTGCTGGGTTAAAGCAGCCCCTGCCCCCACCAGGGGTTCCCCTCACTAAAGCACATGGGGTGGGCCATGAGTCCCTGAGGGGCAGGTCTCGTGCATCCTCTGCTGTCTGCTAGGCCACAGGAGACAGGAACAAGCTGATCATGACCTGGGACGCAGCCACCTGCAAGCGCCTGCACATCTTCACCGGGCACCGCGACGCCATCTCGGTGAGTCGGGGGAATGGGCTGCCATGTGTGCAGGGATGAGCAGCCACAGTCTCCCTGGCACCCTTGACCTGTGCCCATGTCCACAGGGTCTGGCCTTCCGCAAGGGCACACACGAGCTGTACAGTGCCTCCCACGACCGCTGCGTCAAGGTCTGGAACGTGGCGGAGAACGCATACGTGGAGACCCTGTAAGGCGTGGGGGGGACAGCCCCCCTGAGCGTGGGGCAGCCCTGGGGGAGGCGAGGCGAGGCAAGGGGGCCATGCTTGCCGCAGCTCTTTGCCATCTCCTCCTCCAGGTTTGGGCACCAGGATGTCATCACGGGGCTGGACAGCCTGAGCCGGGAGTGCTGCGTGACGGCGGGGGGCCGGGATGGAACCGTGCGCCTCTGGAAGATCCCCGAGGAGTCACAGCTCGTGTTTTGTGGGCACCAGTGAGTCTGGGGCGGGAGAGGGGCCTGTAGGCAGCGGGGGCTGGCTGGGGAAGCAGTGTGTGGCTGCCAGGTGTGACTGGGAGCTCTTGTCTCCCAGTGAAGATCCCACAGCACGCTCGTAGCCGATAGCAGTTGCCTTTTCTCTTCACAGGGGTTCCATCGACTGTATCCAGCTCATCAACGAGGAGCACATGGTGTCAGGCGCCGACGATGGGTGAGCACAGGGCCGGGACGGTGCTGGGGTGGGCAGACAGAGCTCCCCTCAGCCCCCTCACCCTCCCAGCTCTCTGCAGGTCCATAGCCCTGTGGGGGCTGACGAAGAAGAAGCCTCTGGCGCTGGCCCGGCAGGCGCATGGCATGCTCGAGGACCAGGGCCTGCAGCAGCCCTACTGGATCTCAGCAGTGGCCGCCCTGCACAACAGTGACCTCCTGGCTACAGGTGAGCGGCAGCCGCTTTGCAGCAGGGATTTGGGGGTGCAGGGGGGGGTCATCCCACTCCCTTCCCCGGCTAGGGGTGCACGGCCGTCCCCTCTCTCTCTGCCCCAGGCTCCCACAGCTCCAGTGTGAAGCTCTGGAAGTGCGGTGAAGGATTTCGGAAGTTGGAGCATCTCTGGGACATCCCCTTGGTACGTATGGATGAGGGACTGAGGCAGGCTGGAGCTGGCCAGGGGGGTTCTTTAGGTGGGGGCCTCCTCTCCTTCAATGGCAGGAGGCTGTGGGAGCTCCTCACCTTTGCTCTGTCCCCTCCAGGTGGGTTTTGTCAACAGCCTCAAGTTCTCCTCAGCCGGTGACTTCTTGGTAGCTGGCGTTGGGCAGGAGCACCGGTACTGTGCCCTCTCCCTGGCACTCCCTGGGGCACGGTCCCCTTTCCTCTGGCACTTGGCTGAGGGTGACCCCCCTTCCTCTTTCTCTCATCTCCAGGCTTGGCCGATGGTGGAGAATCAAAGAAGCCAAAAACAGCATCTGCATCATCCCCCTGCAGCGACAGGCCACAGCCCCCAGCACCGAGGGTCCCAACAGCTCCTAACCCCAGAGTCCTGTCCCCATGGACACAGGTGCTGTGTGCCCCCTGCCCTGCTGCCCCCCACCTCCAGCAGGAGGTGGCTCTGCCCTCTGCGAGGGTCTGCCCCTTCCCCTCAGGTTCCACCCCTGCCCGGGACCTGAGCTCTGTAAGAATCCATTTATAAAATAAAACACTTTATTTACATCACTTACAAAAAAAAAAACCCAAAAACCTCCACACTCTTGCTCACAGAAAAAAAAAAAATCTACTCTTAAAAACTGGGTTGGGCTCAAGTCGTGGGTCCTGTTCCTCACCCTCAGCACCCCCTGACCCTCCCTGGGCCCTGCAGGGGCCGGGGGGCAGCGGGTGTTTGCCCCCCGCTCCTGCCCTTGTCTCCCTCGAAGGGGTGAGAAGCTGTGCACAGCAAGGGGAGGAAGGGGGCTGTCCTGGGGCCAAAAAATGAGGAGGAAAAAGTGAAAGTGTGCAAATCCCCAAGGGAAAGGGGCTGGGAGGGGGGTTGAAGGGATGGACCCTGCTCCCTGCAGGCAGGCTTGGGGGGGCTCAGACTTGGCAGGGAGGGAGGGGAGGGGGAGAGAATGAAGCGGGAGCTGTGACATGTGGCTTGGGGCATCTTGTGCCAGGGCTCTGAGGGAGCCACAGAGGGGGGGCACAGGAAAGGGGGGACGTGCACTACAGCTCAGTGCAAGGGCCTGGGGGGACATGCGCCATGGCTCCGGGCAGGAGATGGGGGATGCACAACAGCTCAGTGCAGGTGATGAGAGAGACGGGGCCTTGGCTCAGTGCAAGGGGCAGGGGACGTGCACCAGGGCTCAGTGCGAGGGCTGGGGCTGTTCACCGTGGCTCGGGACCGGGGATGTGTAACGTGGCTCAGTGCGAGGGAAGGGTGACACGTACTGCGGCCCAAGGCGTGGGCTGGGGCAGGGGCTGAGCCTTGAGGGAACCGTCCTGGCACCCACATGGGCACTGCTGTCCCTGGCAGGGAGCTGGGGTGCGGTGCCTCAGGAGCAGCAGCACCCTGGCATAGCCCCCTCCTCACGGGGCCTTCACAAGGATGATGTCGTGGAGTCCACCACCTCACGGCCGTTGCACACCGTGGGCACGTACTGCGAGGCTGAGCCTGGCCGGGAAGGCAGCAGTCAGGGGCAGGTTGGAGTGTGGCAGCAGCATCCCCCCAGCACCTCCCACTGCGGTGGGTGATGGGTGCCCAGGGAGCTGCAGCCCCCCGGAACAGGGTGCAGGGTGCTCAGGGTGGCTGTGGCCCCCCCAGGGTGGTGACAGGCACCTGAGGCAGCTGAGTCCTCCAGGGTCTCAGTGGGGAGGGAGGTGGGGTGGAGGGTGCCTGGGGTGGCTGTATTCCCCTGGGGCTGGGCTGGAGAGTATTTGGGGTGGCCAAATTCCCTCAGGGCAAGGACAGGCCCCTGAGAGCAGTTGCCCCCTGGCAGGTAACGCTCCAGCCTTGGGGTTTGCAGCCACAGGAGATGAAGGATCGAGATAGGGATGAGCCACAGGGGACACAGCATCCTCCCCCCCACCCCCAAATTCCATCCATGCCCTACCCTGCACCCCAGTTCCCTTCAGGGGCCCGTGCTGGGTGGCTGCTGCCCCCCAAGCCCATCCCCAGCCCCACCGTGCTCACCGTGGGACTGGCTGGAGCTGGCGGCCGCCACGCTGAAACGAGCAGTGCCCACACGGTGACTGGCCACGTTCTTCTGCGGCTGGAAGAGTATGATGTGGAGCTTGGGGGTGAAGAGGCAGCCGAGGACCACGGTGCCGCTGAGGCTCACTGAGATGCACATGGTGGTGGTCTGCACCTGGAGACAGGGGTGGGCATCAGGTGCTCTTGCCACCAGCCCCCTGCCGTGAGCAGGGCAGGATGAAGCCCTCGCTGTGGCACCGGCTGGCCCCACAGAGCAGCAGCTGCTGCCTGCACCCCACAGGGACATTCACCCTCCACACTGGGTCCCTCTATCAGGGCAGACCTGCTGGAGACCCGAAGCAGCACCCCCAGTCATGCTGCTTTGAGGCAGTGCCCAGGCCTGGAGCTCAGCACCTCCCACCCCAGTGCTCACTCCCAGCTGGGGATGCAGGTCCTCTTTGTAAGTGATCCCAGCTGCAGTCACCTCCACTGAGCCCTCCAGGCCCAGCAAGAGCGTGTCTGAGCACCCTTGCTGGGGGAGGGTGGGTTGTGAGGTGCTGGAAAGTGCACCTCGTGCTCCTCAGTGCCTGGCACTTCTTGGCTGCCCAGGGACCACGCTGGCTCTGGAGTTGGCACCCGTGCCCTGGTGAAGGGGGTGGGCCAAGGGCTGTCTTGTGAGGCTGAAGGATAGCAATCATTCCTCTATGGAGAGGGTGTCTTTGGACGTCTCAGGGCCATTTCCCATCCTCATCCAACAGTCTGTCAAAGGGGGTGAGGTGTGTCCTCCCCAGGACTCATTGCCCCCTCCGCCACAGCCCTTCGGCCACACTTCACCTGGTCACGACCAACCCAACTCAGAGATGACAACCACCAAGTCCCCGGCCAAAGACCCAGGCCCAGGCACTTCCTGGCCACAAACCCCATAGGGACCAAATCACCAGGATCCCCCTTGTTAGAACCAACCCCCCCTCCCCCCCACAAAACTCAGGCTCTTACTCGGTAGTCGCTGGAGGTCACGTAGAAGATGGGCAGGAAGGCCAGCCAGATGATGCAGGTGGTGTACATGGTGAACCCGATGAACTTGGCCTCGTTGAAGTTCTCGGGGCATTTCCGCGTCTTGAAGGCGTAGACAGTGCAGAGGACGATGAGGAGGACGTTGTAGGTGAGGGAGATGAGCATGTTGGAGTCGCGGTTGTTGCACTTGAGGGTGACAATGTACCTTTTGTGAGGCTCAGTCTCCTTGCCCGTGCCGGGCGTCTCCACCAGCAGCCAGATGATGACGATGATGAGCTGGCAAGAGATGAGGGCCATGCAGATGACCACCTGCGAGGTGGGGCTTATGAACCGAGGGCGTTGGACCCCTTCCTTCACCCCGCTGAAGATCCTGGCGATACGGTTCGTCTTGGTCAAGAGGGCGGAATAGCAGACGGCGAAGGACGTGCCCAGCCCCAGGCGCCGCAGCGTGCACACCTCGGTGGACGGCTTCGCGATGAAGATGAAGGTCATGCTGTAGCACATGAGAACCCCGGTCAGCAGGATGTAACACAGCTCCCGGCCGGAGGCTTTCACGATGGGGGTGTCGTTGTTCTTCATGAAAACCCCGAACACAAAGAGAGTGGAGATAAAACCCAGGCAAGAGATAGTGACGGGACCAATGGCCCAGGCGTCTTTCCAGCGGATGTACTCCTGGGGCAACTCGTAGCAGCCGTTTAGGGTCTCGTTGGGCCAGTAGCCAAGACCACAGTCCATGCAGGTGAACTCATCCAGCAGGTACTCGTAGGGCTGGCAGGGGATGCAGATCCAGCAGCAGATGTCTCCGGGCTGAGTGCTCTTGATCTCGTTCTTCTTGCAGGGGTCGCTGCACTGAGACACAGGGATGGAGTTCTCAGCCCATGGGATGAGGCTGGTGTTGAGGATGAGCCCCTCAGCCCAGTAGCCCACCTTCTGGTACTGATAGCGCCCGTCCGCGTGGTGATAGTTGAAGATGTTGTAGCGCCCGATGCCATCGCCGTAGCGGTCAAACCGAACGACGCTCTCAGTGTCTGCGGGCCTGAACGGGGCTGGAAGCAGAAGGGAAGAGGGTCAGTGCCCTGGGGCAGGACAGTGCTCGCTCCCAGAGGGGAGGAAAGGCTCCTTCAGAGGGTGACATCCCACCACGGCCAAGGGCAAACATCCGACCTGCTCCCTGCCTTCACTTGCTGCCTACACACAGGTTAGGAGCAGGAGAGCAGAAGGGGAGTGCTACACTCCCACGTGCCCAAGGGCTCAGTAGGCTCAGCCAGCTCTGTAGGGACAAAGTGGGGGACTTTGTGATCTCTGTGGCTCAGTGACACCTTGGGAGGCCAGCCTCAGCCCAAGGCACAGAGGACATGTTTCTAATCCATCCCAAACTATTTGGGTCTCTGGTCAAGGGTCTCTCTTCAGTTTAATCTCTGAAATGTAAATAAATCGTGCCACCTGCAAGCGAGATCTCCAAAGACCCACGTTCTTGGAGGGTCCCTTGTGGGGCTGGTCCCATCCAGCAGGATGGAATTGGTTACCAGCTTCTCCACACTGGGGACAGAAGGCCTGGATTGCCTTCCAAGTGTGATGGTGGGCTGTTGCAATCCAGGGACAGCCACAGCCCACGGCACAGGGGTCCTCAGGCGGGGCAAGGCTGAAGGAATTGGAGGGTCTTGGGTCAAATTTGTGTCTCCTTCCTCTTCCCTGCACCTGCCCCCCACCCCTTTCCAGTTAGGCACCCAAACCCCATCTCTCCATCTCTGGACTCACCATCAAAATTAACATTGAGCATAAAATCCTTGTAGAACCTTTTGCCATTGACGGGCTTCATGGCATCGCAGAGCTTGGTGACGTTGGGGCACAGCGCCTGGTGCATGTTGTGGAGAGAGTGAGCCATGGCATACACGGCATTGACCACAAACGTGATCTTGGACTCCGGCTCAAACTTGCCTGTCTTGAGGGAGTGCCAGCTGCAGTCCTGCGTGTGGAAGCTGCACTTGAACTTCTGCTCCCAAAACTCCCGGAACCAAGGATTTCGGCTGTTAGTGTAAGGGTTGAGGTTAAGGAAGTAGGCAGCAAACTCCTTAATGGGGTAGGCTGCCAGCTCGATGGTGATGGCCCCCTCTGCCACGGCTTCACTCCCGGCTACCACACTCTCCAGGGCTCCCCATCCATCACTGGCCACCCATATAAAGGACACGTTGGCTCTCTGGGCAGCCGCCAGCAACTCCCTGGCGTCTTCACTTCGGGTGAACAGCACGACCACTCTGGCATTGGGCTTCTGCAGCAGAGCCCGGACCACCCCGTCATAGGTCTTCTTGTTCATGGAGCGTCCCACCTTCTCCGAGGTGGCGATGCAGATGTTGCGCATGCGGGCCTCCTGCTCAAAGGCCTCGATCCCAGTCTCCCCGTAGTCGCCCTCCGAGGCCACGGTGGAGACGTAGGTCCAGTTGAAGAAGCGGAGGATCTCGGCCATGGCTTTGGCTTGGTAGAAGTCTGGCGGGACGGTGCGTGCAAAGTAGTCGTAACGGGACTTGTCGCTGAGCTTGGCGCTGGTGGAGGCGTAGCTGATCTGCGGGATCTGGAAGAGCCGCAGCAGGTTGGCCACCTGCGTGGAGAAGGAAAGGTGAAAGCCTGAAGACGTGGCTCAGTGAGGGAGGACGTTCCCATCAGAGGAGCCCTGCCCAGTACCGAGTGTGGCACGGTGCTCCCAAGCACGGCCACGGGGGCTGATGGATGGTGGATGGACGGACAGACGGCACGTTCACGGGGCTGCCTGAGCCCTCACACGGGCTCATTTCTTTCATTTTTAACCAATTTCATTTCATTTGTTTAATTATTTTTCTTTTATTTCTGAAGTCTGGGGCTGGGGAAGGGATAAATGGATTTGTGGCAAAAGTAGAAACTCCCCTGTGGGCAACTTGTGGGAGACGCTCATGGGCAAAGAGGAAGCCAAAGTGCCTGGCAGCCCCATGGCACAGAGGGAAAGGGGGCTGGGAGCCTGGGCAGAACTCCCCAGCCAGAGCTGCAGAGCTGGGCCCAGTGACCGGCGCCTGCGCATCCCACAGCAGGAGCCACAGCGGGATCGGCACCTTCCAGCCGCTCGGCAGAAGCCCTCGTTAGCTTCAAAGGGGAAAAGAGCCCCACTAATGAGGCTGTTAAATCTCAGGCGCTTGGAGCAGCAAGGGAGGGGCTCGGGCATGCCAGCAGGGCCAGTGAGCTTGCCCACATCTCACAGCTCCCCAGGCGAGAGAGGCGGTTTAATTAACGTGGACAAATGTCCTCAACCCTAATGGCAGGAAGGCCCCTGAGCGCAGCAACGCTGCTGCCCAGCCTCCCTGCATCACTGGGACTGGCAGCTCACTCCCCGCCTGGCACATGGGCTGCCTGCACCCCCACCTGCCTGCCTGGGGTCGGGCTCATGTCCCTGGACACATAAAGGGGGGTCCTTTCCAGCAAGGGAAAGGACAAGGGCCCACATGGGCTGGACTGGGATGGTGGCCCCATCAGCCACCATCGGGGCGGCAGCCTCCCCATGGCTGTAGAGATGTGGCTCTGTCAGGTGCCAGGCTGGCATTGTCCCCCCACATTGCAGATGGGGCAGAGCATCACTGTGCGGGACATGAGAGCAACCTATGCCTCACCAGCAGCGGCATCATCACCTCCTCCTCACCCCCCCAGAATTTCTGCCAAGCCCCCAGCCCCATCCGAGCCCCTCTTGCCTGGGGCTTACCTGGATGGAAACGTCGCTGTAGGAGCCCCCGATGACACCGGTGATGGCGGTGGGCACGTCATCGTGGACAGCGTAGGAACCGTCGGGACAGATGTGCTCAGAGCCATCCACCTTAGTGAGAGAGGCACGGACAAAGTCCAGGGACTGCTCCAGGGCATAGGTATCCTTGGAGCAAGTGTCCAGAATGTGGGCACCCAGCTTCACCCCTGGCAGGATGCTCCTGTCCTTGTTGATCTCATCCAAGGCAAACAGCATGGCCTCCAGGCGCTGGATGCCCCGGTGCTCGTTGATCTTGCCGCAGTCTTCGCTCCCCACTCCTTTCTCGTGGACAGGGAAGAGGCCTCCGATCACCAGGTCCCCGTCTATGCTGATCTCCTTCTTGCCAGCCACGCCGTGCCCGGCAGCCAGGCAGGTGGCCAGGCACAGCAGCCACAGCCAGGCGGCCAAGGGGACCGCCATGGGGTGCAACCGCCTCACCCCGTGTCAGCCGCTGCCACCGGTCAGGGCCGGGACAGGCAGTCCCCTGGCATCGGGAGGTGGTGGGTGGCAGGGCTTGGTTTCAGTGGGACCGGGGTGAGGGTCGTGCTGCCTCGGCAGAGCTCTCGGCACCTGCAAAAGCAAAGAGAAAAGCCGCTGGGTCTGCAGGCTGCAAGGTGAGACAGGGACTGTCCCCGGGGACACGGGCAAGCAAGGGCATGAGCCTGCCTGTGTCCCCTACTGAGGAAGGAGATTCCCCCTGCAGAAGGGCGAGTCGAGAGGATGTGACAGCTCCTGGAGTGACCCCGGACCTCCAGGCCACCTGCAAGTGACACAGATGCCAGGAGACAAGCAGGAGGGCAGACATCAGTCCCCCCTCCCCAGCACTCCCCGGGATGCATCAGCTGGGGTAGGCAGAGCCACCTCCCGTGGCAGCACCGGGCACGGCAGCCTTCCCTTCCTAAAACATCACGGGGGGAGGGAAGGAGCCAGGGAGGTCACCAGGAGCAGGGTGGCAAAGCCAAGCCCCTGCTCACGCAGCAGCATCAGGGTTGCTGGCAGCCTCCCACCTCCAGCCAAGAGCTCTGCCAAAAGCAGCCGGCCACGAGCCCGCCGTGCCCACAGCACCCACCGCTGTGCTCTGCTACCCATCCCACAGCCCCAGAGCCCACCCATCCTGCTGCTCAGCCCTGGCCGCCGTCGGTGGCACCGGGGCCAGGGCAGGGACACAGCGCTGGCTCCATCCTCCCGCAGCTCTGCGCGGGGTGAGCACCGGCAGCCACGGTGCTTTCGGCGTCTGTTCTCTCACCACCGCCCCTTCCTTCCCTGGATACTAAATTCAGAGGTTTCAGTAAAAGTAGGAGCCAGGTTTGCTGACTCCCTCTGCAGAAAGCAGGGAGGCGCGGGGGAATCAAAGGCTTTTGCAGCAGGCAGGCCTTTTTCTTTCTTTTTTTTTTTTTGGCAGGAGATGCAGTCCCCTCAGAAATCAGTTGTCTTTTCCCAAATCACAGGAGAGATTTGTTTCCCATTTGAAAGCCAACTGCTGGAATCCCTCAGGGCTGGTGTTTCAGAGACTGTGGGAGATGGGAGACCCTCTCCCCGACAGCCCAGAAGCCTCCAGCATAGGAAAATGCTGGTGCCAAGATAAGTCCTGGGGCTCACCTGCAGAGAAGAAGCCTCGTAGGGGCATGAGAGGATGGGAGCTGATGCTGGAGAGTGTTGCCCATCCCCAGCCTCCCACAGCTGCTACTGAGGCCACTTTCCCTGAGCAGCATGGTGTTGCTGGCACCCCTCGATGCCTCTGTGGTGCTCCCAGACAGGTGATGCCCGTGGCTGAAGGAGCCTGCTGGCAAGCACCAGAGCTGGCAGTGACACCCAGGGGAGCATGGACAGGAGTGTGGCACAGGGCATGACAGAGTGGGGTGGTAAGATGCGTGCAGGCCTCCTCCTCTTTGCCCCAAAGTGCTTGTTCCCTGGGACTGCCTGACTCTGATGAGCCCTCAGCCCCCTCAGGGTATCCCCTGCCTGGCACCTTGGGTTGAAGGAGTGTGGGGACGAGGCCGAGGACGGGTCCTTGCCTTACTTCAGGCAGTGAATGCTTTTGAGGGATCCAGGGTCTCCTCAAGCAAGAAAGACGTTGCAGACATAAGGATTATTGATGGAGCCCATTGGCAGCAAGCTGAGCCCAGCACAGGGCTCTGGGAGCCCAGATGCTTGGGGTCTGGCTCTTCTGGGGCAGATGGCAGGACCCATCAGAGGAAAGGCACCTTCAGGAGAAGCTCACCCAAAAGCAAACCATCACCCACGCTGCAGTGAGCCTCAAGGGGTGCTGTGAGCAGGGCTGCCCCACAGCTGCTTGGCTGTGTGCTTGGAGGAGGGGAAGAGCCCCACAAGAACATCTGGAGCACATCTGGGGAAGTAAAGCACCTGACAGGGCAGAACTAAGTCCAGCCCAATGGCCTTGGTATGGCAGAAAGGCTTCTTCTGGCTACTGGCAGCCTCCCCTCCCAAAAGCACCAGAGGAGGTTGGGTGAGAAGGTGCTGTTGCTCCTGCGTGCTCCAAGCACTTCCCACCCACCCCTGTCAGGACACCTTACACCCCCCTTTCCCCGACACCGGCACCCTCGGGGGCGGCACTGGGACTGTGTGAGAGCAGCAGTGCTGGGAGGGCGCAGGATGAGCCCAACCTGCACAAGCCACCATCGTCACCTCTCCTGGGGGGGGCCCCGGAGGTTGTACCACCGAGCTCAGCCAGGACCCCCCACATCTCCGGCACGAAAGCCCTTCTGGTGCCCTGTGGGGGCAAAGCACCTTCTCACGCACCCCAAAGCCCGTCCCCAAGCCGAGCCGCCTCTCTCCCCGGCCAGGAGCAGCCGGAGCAGGGGCTCGGGGGGGCTGTTCCAGTCTTGCCGGCTGCCCCTCGCTCCCGTGCCCGGGGCCGGGGGGCTGCACCCTCGGGGTCCCGCCGCTTGCCCGCTGCGGGGATCGGCGCTGCCGTGGCACCGGGGGGGTCAGAGGACAGCCCGAGCCCTTCCTCCGGAGCCCCGCAGCCCGGCGTCTCGCCCCCAAGGTGCTCTCCCCTCCGCCCGCAGCCGGTGCCGGTGTCCCGGGGGCTCGGCTTCTCTCCCGCAGCCCCGGCTGCCCGAGCCTCTCCGTTCCGCGGCCCCGACGGCTGCAGAGAGCTCCGGTCGCCGTGCCGCTCCTCCGGGGGTAGAAGGGTTCTGGGGACCCCGGGACGCCGTCGGGGCACGGAGAGGCCCGAGGCCACGGGGACGGGCGCGGGCCGGGACCGCAGCTCTTACCTGAGCCCGGCGGGATGTGCCGGGAGCCGGTGCCGGTGCAGCGGCCGCTTCGGAGCTGCGGCTGCCGCCGCCGCCTCCCGCCGTCCCTTCTGACAGTTCGCCAGCCCCAGCCCAGCGGAGCCGCTCCGCCCCCCGCCCGGCCCCCGGCACGGCACGGCACGGCACGGCACAGCCCCGGCACGGNAGCCCTGGCACGGCCCCGGCACGGGACAGCCATGGCACGGCATGGCACGGCAAGGCACGGTACGGCACGGCACAGCCCCGGCACGGCACGGCCCGGCACGGCCCCGGCACGGCACGGCCCGGCACGGCCCCGGCACGGCACGGGACGGCCCAGGCCCGGCACGGCACGGCACGGGACAGCCCCGGCGCGGCACGGCACGGCACGGCACGCGTAGGAAAGGCCGGACACAGACAAGGCACAGCCGGGTGCACGTAAGGGATGGGCAGATCCAGGCTGGGCAGAGGCAGGACATGGCCAGAGCAGGCAGGACCTGCTCAGCACCCTGTCAGGCCCAGCACAGCTCAATACCCACTCCCCCAGTCCCAGAGCCCCCAGCTCAGTCCTGGTCCAACTCCAGCTCCGCAGCCATAACCTGAGGCTCCTGGTGCCAGCTCCCTCTATGCCCAGCACCTCTCCTTGCAGCTGCTCCCAGGGGCCCAGCACCACCCCGCTGCCCCCCTGCACCCCATGCAACTCACCATCAGTCCAGGCACTGAGCTAGGGGAAGACTTTGGACCGTTCGAAGACAGAAGCAGTGGTTGGATTTGGTGCTGCAGGTCTCCATCCCTTGCCTAAATCCTTTCCAGAGTCATTCAGCCACCCAGGATCCTGCTGTGCTGTGTCTCCACCGGTCCTGTGCTGGCAACCCGGCTGTCCCAGCTGCTCCGTGGTCAGGGACAAGAATGGGACAGGAGTTGTCCCAGGACTTGCAGGGGCAAGGGGTGCCTCTGGGGCACCTCTCCCAGTAAGCACCTCACTAGTCTGTGCCTCAGTTTCCCCACTGCCAGCTACTGTGCTTGCAGCCCAAGGGTCAGGGCACTGCAGCAAGAGTCAGATCCACTCTGTGCCCCCCACTCCAGCAGTCCTGATCTGTGAGGGATAACCCAGGACTCCCCTGGGTGCCCCAGCACCAAGACCCCAGACCCCATCAGCCCATCTCCTTCCAATGCTGTAAAGCCCAGACGAAGCAGGGTTAGGGAAGGATGCTGAGGCTGGGGGACTTGACCAGTGCTGGCTGAGGGAACAGAGAGCTCGGGAGGGCTGGAGACATGCTGTGCTGAAGGATGTGGGCACCACCAAGGTCCTGCTTCCTCCTGGCCAGACAAACCCTGGCAGGAGCCTCACTCACACCCAGCACTGGCTGCATCCTCCTGGCTGCTGCTTTGGGGCTGCTGATAGCAGAAGGACGATGGCAAAACTTCCCTGGCCCCCATCTTTGGACAGGTTGGGGAATAAGTGGCATTAGGATTGCTGCCTGACTCCAACCCCTCCAAAGCCTCAGCCAGCCATAAATATTTCAGGGGGCTTGGCAGTTTTGTAATAACTGGCAACAAAGATAAACACCAGGAAGAGCAATATTTTTCCGTGTGGGCTGGAGGAGTTTAATATTTTATCACTCAGAGCACAAAATATTTATGAACAATTTCATGTCAGTCACTGGCTGAGGACTGATCGTGACCTTTCCTAAGCCAGAGAGGACACATCCCTGCTACAGAGGGACAGCCAGGCCCTCCCTGTCCCTCACATTCCCATCCCCAGCCCTGGTTTTGGGCTGGTGTATCTGACTGCCAGGGAACAAGCTGCAGGAGGCACTGTGGGTACTGGGACAGAGCAGGAGCTGAGCCCTGGCAGCCTGGTGAGGTGCTCCAGCAGTTGGTACTGCCCCAGGACACCATGGCAGTGACGTGCAGGCTTTGCTGGGGATGGGTAATTGGGGCCAGTATGGGAAGCTCTCCTTGCCTGCACCTCATGGCTGCGGGCCCAGGTGGATGGGATGCTGGGGAGGCACTGCTCCCCCCTGCCACAGGAGGAGCACAGCAGTGCCAGGCCCACCAGCAGCCCAGGGACGTGGCTTTACTGGTTTTACTTTCAGCAGATTGCCCAGTAGAGAGGAGATGCCACCTCCTTCCAGCCCAGCTCAGCAAGGCCCCTTCCCTGCTCCCCCAACAGCTTGTGGAAACCAGGGATGGTGTCTGCGGCCCTGCTGGGTTGCCTGGGCAGGCAGTGAGTGGGGCAGTGGGGATGCAGAGCCCTGGGGCAGCTCCCCAGCCAGCCCGGCGCCAGCTGCCAAGCCCACAGCCCACAACCCAAAGCCCACAGCCCACAGCCTGCTCCTCGTCACGGGGCAGGATGGCGCGATCGGCCAAGAGGCATCAGTGAGGAAAAGCATCCACTTTATTACAGACCCCAAAAGCACCCGTGGCAGTGCCAGGAGGATCAGGTTTTACACAGGCTGATTTCAATTGTTCAGCAAGGGGAAGAGAACAGGGCAACAAACCCAACCGACCCTACTCACGGCTCTTTGGTGCTAGAAAACACGTGGCGGGGAGGCAGAGAGAAGCTGTGGGTGAGAGTGGTGGCACTGGCAGAAGCGAGGGGGGGACACCTCTGCCATCCACCACCACCCCTCCCCGAGACAACTGCAAGGAATTTGCAAGACACACAAACGGTAAATGCATGTGGCTGCCCCCCCCCAGCCTGCCCCCAGCCCGCAGCACCGAGCGCTGCAGGAGACCCCCCAACCTCCCCGTGTCCTCGGAATGGTCAAACACCCTTTGTGCAAAGAGGGAGAGAGGGTCCCGGGGGGTGAATCAGCAACCAAAATGTCTGGAGAAGAAGGAGGTGGGAAAGGCAATCGGTTCCCAGTAAGTCAGACCCCAGTGGGAGGTGAGGCAGCCAGGTCTTCCCCTCATTCTTCTCCTCTCTCAGCAGCAACGGGCTCCTTGGTCCACTTGTCTGTGACCTGCTGGTTGCCCCCGTAGCCCGTGTCGGGCAGCAGGCCCTGGGCTCCCTCTCCATCCCCAGCTACCTCCAGGTCCAGCTCCTCGAAGGAGGAGCCGCTGGCTCCGGACTCGCTGTAGCTGTGCTCGCTGCGGTTGTCGGCCTCCTCCCGGCCCCGGCTGGCGGGGAAGGGCAGCAGGATGGAGGTGGCCACTGAGGTGTCTCTGCTGTCAGTTGTGGCCTCCACGCTGATGGAGCTTGTCTCACTCGTGGTGTCAGCCCCTGGGTGGAGAGAGAAGGGAAGGGAGTGATTGCTGTGGGAAGAAGGAGATGTGGATGGGGTGCCACAGCCTTCAAAGCCACCAGAAACCTTGGAGACATCAGGCCGCAGTGGTGGCCAGCTGCCACCTCTTCTCACCTCCTGTGACTCTGAGATGTGACTGGGACAAGACAAGCACGAGCTGGACTCAAGCAGCTCCCTGAAACCAGTGCAACACCAAACTGGCACAAACCACTCCTGGCTTCCTGGCCATGCCCCGGCACCACTGCACACCCCCAAGAACCTGGCAAGCCCTCCCTCAAGGAGAATGCCTGGCCCAGGAGCTGGGGGACAACCTTGTCCCTGGCACAGCATCAGACAGAGGTGAGGAGCAGGATACTGTGCTGCAAGGCTGGGGGAGAGCTGCAACATTGCTTGAGCACCCAAGGAGAAGAAGGTACATGGGCAGGTCCTTGGATGTGCCACCGTTGGTGTATGTTCAGCCTCATGCCAGGGCACCCTAACGCTGCCTTCAGCACCCCATACAACCCTCCCCCTGTGTGGCTCCCTGCAGCTGCCAGCACTGGCCCAGCAATGGCAAATGGGACTCAGGGTGCATTCCCAGCTCACTCAGCCCTCCTCCTCATCACCCGGCTGCCAGCCCACTCCTCTCTCACAGTGGAGCCCCCTGAGGCTGCCCCTCTGCCTGCCTGGGCAGACCTCAGCACCCACCGCCCCCCTCCCCAGTTCCCTGCCTCATTATCTCAGTTACAGCACAATTAAGGAGTGGATGGGGAGAGGAGCGTGTCAGCTTGAGACCAGCAGCTCGGTGCTGTTGCCGAAGCAACCAGCCGGGAGACAAACCCTCCTGTAAAACATTAATCACTGTTAATTATGAGATCACGGCTCCGCGTGGCTCACGATGACATCAGAGACCCACATCGCTGACTACAACGTCTTGTTGTCAGTTATGGCTGTGTCAGCAAACACCAGGCAGCTCCTTCATCACCACCCTCCCTGCCCCAGCCTCTCCTGGTGCCTTGGTTGGTGGGAGCATCGGGGCTCGGCCACGTCCTGGCACCTCTGTGTTCCCGGCGACTCTGTCACTGACCCCAGGATCGTGCCCAGTGCCAGGAGGGAATCAGAAGCAGCCTCGCTCAGGACAGCAGGTTGCTACCAGCAGGGCTGGGAAGTGGCCAAGAGGCTGGTGCTGAGCAGAGAGGGGTTCCCAGGCAGAGAAGAGGCCTCTCCTCCCCACGGGATCCTGATGCCCCAGCTCCTTCCCAGTGCCACAGCTCCTGCTGGCAGCACCAGCCTCCAGTTGCCTCCTGCTCCCCCTCCTCCAGCTGTGTGGCAGCCACCCATCTCCTGGTAGAGACTCATCAAGGAGGGAACTTTCCTTCCAAACACCCTGAAATCCTTTTCTTTTGCTGTTTTTCTTCCCAGCCTGGGCAGCTGCCAGCAGAACTGCTTGTAAATGGCAGCGCTCTGCCTCCTGAGCCGCAGCAGCCCACGGTCCTGCCGCCCGAGCGATGGTTCTTCAGGGCTGAGCAGTGACAGCAGGACCAGGAGCAGATGAGCAAGACCTACACACACAGCACAGCCACTGCTCCATCTCACCTGGACGGCGTGTTGGCTTCACCCGCATAGGAACCCACACAGAGCTTCCATCCTCTCGCCCTGGTTGAGGTGTGCAACCCCTTTGGCAGCTGGCACAAGCTGAGCCCTGGGCTGCCCACCCAAGCAATGGCTGGTGACCCCCCCTCTCTCCAAGAAAAGGAGGAAAAAACCATCACCCCCTGACACACACTGCCTTTTCTGCAGCATCAGGGAGCACCTCGACACGGAAACTACATTTACTCTAAGTTAAAAAGGATGTTCTGCAGGCTGCTGGCGAGGTGCTCGCTGAAGGGGGTGCCAGGCACTGAGTGGAGATGCTGTCCCACCCAGCAGGACGTGGCAGGGTGGCATCCAGGAAGATGAAGAGCTGCAGAGGGTGGAGGAGATCATGTGGCTCCCAAGCCTTGAAGCCAACTAAGGGTTGGCAAGGTCTTTAGTGGAGATCTCCAAAAAAAAAAAAACCCTAAACAAACTCAATTTGGCCAAATTGGTGGCCTGATGTCAACATGGACACGTTCCCACTATGTCTTCATGACAGCTCATGTCATTCATGGTCACGTCACGTCCCTCTGAAACCTGGGACAAGAGTGACCCTGACCCTCAAGCCGTGTTCTGCCTGTGCAGTGCCTCTCCCCTGTCACCCAGGGGCTGTTTTGGCCGCAAAGCCATCATGTAACCCCAGGCCACAAAGCAAAGGAGCTGCTGAGGTGAGGAGCAGCTTCTCAGGAAGGGGAAGACAGGGAGGAAGCTGATCTACCTGCTGCTCTGAGTTGCTGCAAACACCTCTGCCCTTGCCCCTGCTGCTGCCTCCCTCTCCCTCGCTCCAAAGGTGACAATAAATTAAGTCCTGTTTCCTTTCAGCCAGGCACTTTTTCACTGCACTGTCACTTCTGATCATGTTTGAGCAGCCTCAGCTGGCAAATTTGCCCATTTCAGCAGTCTCACTCTCCTCTGCACAGGACCTGGCATGGCCACTCAGTCTGGCCAGGGCTGGCCGGGGCAGGCAGGGTGAGAGACAGAGCTGCTGCTGCTGCTGGGTGGGTGCAGGGTCAGCTCTGGAAGGGAGACTTGGCAGAAACCCCCAGCACGACCTTGAGAGGTCAGGCAGGGAGTGCAGAGGGGCCCCAAAAGGACAACCAAAGCCTCCTTGGGAGATGCTTTGTGGGCGAGCAGGAGTTCCACTTTCATCTCATGGGCACAGAGGTTTCCAGCACCCCTCGTGTCCACTTCTCCATCCTGTCCAGGGCACCTGGCTCAGTCCCCTGGCAAGCTGCTGCCCACTCCCTGCATGCCCCTGCCCAGGGCTGGTCCCTGCACCAGGAGGCAGCCCAGCATCCAGATGCAGGGTGGCCTTTCCCTGGGGCATGCAGTGAGGTGCTGGCTGTCCCATGGACATATCCCCTCTGCTCTGCTCCCCTGAGGCCATCCCACTGCACCTTCACTCAGCAGCAGCCTGGAACCAAGGAAGTTTTATACTGGGAAAACACAGCACAGCCTGAAGTGAAGCCCCACTGGCGTGTTGAGGAGCCCTGCAAAGGCCAGGGCCACAGAGGAAGAACTGAAGCCAAGCTGCCAACACCAAGAGACCACTCAGAGATAGATGCAACAGGAACAGCTCACTCCACGCTGCTGGGGAGCCAGTCCCCTGGGCAGCTCAGCCCAGTGTCACCCCAGGTACCAGCATCCCCAAATGCTCCCAGGGATCATGACTGGCTCCCCTTCTGCATTGCCCCAACACAACACTGATGCTTGAGCATTGCTCTTCTTTTGGTGCACCCAGGCCCTCTTTTTACCTCTATTTAACCAAACATTCATCACCTCTGATGCTACACAACAGACCACTGTGCTGCCAGGAAGGCCACAGCTCCTCCGCTCCTACCAAAGGTCACACACAACCATCAGGAGAGAGGCTGAGGTGGGCAGAGCAGCAGGGAGACACAGCAAGAGCTGTGTGCTGAGACCCTTCTCAGCATGCACAGGCAGGCAGAACAGGCAGAGCTCTTTGGAGGACAGAAGCAAGCGGGGTTGAGGCAGAGCACGTTGGGGAAGGTGCCCTCCCCATGGCACTAGGGCTCAGTGAGTGATGCCATCGGTTGCACCCAGATGCTGCTGGACAGACTCAGCTCCAGGAAAATGAGCACCTGGGGCTCTGGGCAGAGCCATTTGCTTAGGAACCATCTGTGTTGATGCCAGCGAGCCCGTGTGGAGAGGCTGCTTTCGTTTGCTTTCACCTCCCAGGCGCCGCAGCGGGGTCAGGCTGCTGAGAGCGTGCCGGGGGCGAGGGCTCACCCAGCACCGTGACGTGCCAAGGCCCCACAACATAATTAAGCACAAAACAACTGATGGTGATTGACACTGACTCCCTGGAGACCCATCAGCTTCTTGTCTTTCCGATGACCCTGATGATGGTAAAGAAGGGACAGAATCGATGCGGAGGCAGCCGAGGCGCAGCCCCCCGGCCCCTTCCTTGCGTGCCGAGCGTGTCCATCCTCAGCAGAGCTGCCAGCACCCTGCTCTGTGCACAGCAACAGCACGAAGCACACACCCCATATCACATCCCACAGCCTTTGTGGCCAAGGGCTCCACTTGGAGCTGCAGGCACTCAGCACCTCGCAGGGTGAGCACAGGAGCAAGGACAGCAGATGACAGCCTAATGGAGAGATGTGCTCCAAGGTCAGGAGGCTCAAGAAAACAAATCCAAGCTTTTCTTACACATCCAAGTCGCTCAGTAGAGCCTGGCAGCAGCCACGGTGACAGGTAAGGAGAAAAGGCAGCACCTTTAACTGGGAACTCCTCAAATCTTTACTTCGAGGGAAGCCTAATATGCAGCTTCTGGCAGGGAGGTTTGTGATCTGTGACTGGAAGGTGCTGTGTCCACACAGAGCATTACTAAAGATGATGCTCGCTGTGAAAATGCGCACTCTGCTGTGATTTTGGTGCTTTGTGAGAGCTGGGGGTAGGGAGGGCTTTATCTGCTGCCACATCGGGAGAGCCTGAGGCTGCCACATGTAGAGCATCCTCAGCTGCCTCAGGGAGAGGAAAAAGGGGCTCAGCACCTTCCCAGCCCTTCCACTCACCCTGTGAGGCTGCAGGGTGTCAAGAGCCCTGCATCTGGATCTGCGTGGCTCAAGCAAGGCCAGAGGAGCAACTGACAGGGACCATCACTCCCTCCCACCCTCCCAGGAGTAGCCCAGCACTGCCTGAGCCTCCATCGGGGCAGAACGACTTGAAACACTGGCAGAATTGAGGTGGATCAAGAAATAACCCAAATCCATGCAACTGTGGCTGAGAGGGGACTGCACTGCAAAGCAGATGGGTTCATTGCTGGGCCAAGTGTCTAGCTGACAGAGGAAAGCTCCAAAGCTGTCACAGACACGAGGGATCTGATGGATCGTGAAGATCTTATGGCCATCTTGTTTGTTCTTTGAGTGGCTCCCCAGGGAAAAAAAAGGAGCAATAACAATGGAAAAAGAGATCGGGGCTTCCTCTTCCTCCAACTCAAGAGTTGGTTGCACAGATCCCAGCACAGAAAATACTTGGGAAAGGAGGATGAGCCTCAGCCCGTAAGGCATCAACTTCAAGGCATTGTCTTCAAGGCATCTCCAGAGAGTGGCTGGGCAGAGGGAAGACCTGCTGGCTGTCCCCTCAGCAGATCTCCTCCTGCAACAGGGCTCACAAAACCCATGCAGGACTTCAGTGGTGAGGTGTGGAGCCTGACGAGACCAGCTGCCCCTTCCTACCTCACCTCCTGACTTGGAGCCTCGAGCTGAGCCAGGGGCAGCCCAATGGCCACTCGATGGCTGTGGCAGCACTGCTGGCAACAAACCCAGCCTCCAGTGTCAGCAGGCTAGTGGCAGTATGACAAGGCTGCTCACCAGGCACCACTTCCCCTTGCAACAGGCCCAGGACCTCTCCAGGTGACAGCAGCTGTGCCAGCCCAGGGCACTGCAACATCACAGGGACAGAGGAGATGACTGGGACCTCTAAGACTCTCAGGCAGCAGGCATGAGACACTCATGGCATAAGGAATCTGAAGGCTTGCAATATCAACCCTCTCTGATGGCCAGGGTAAGGATGTAGCTACTTCAGCAGTCCTGGTTCTGCTGCTGTGCCCAGTGATGGTGACTGCGGTGCAACATCCACACTCTACCCTTCAGGCTCAGAGGCAAGGCCAATCTGTCACAGCTATTATTATTTTAAGCCAGTTTTGTGCAGACTCAACAGATGACACCAGCTCATCTGACTGGAAGGGGAGGGGTGTTGGAGGAGCTGTCCCAGGGCTGCTGCTGGGGAGTTTGGCCCAGGGTCTCCCACATGAGAAAGTCCAACATCATTACTGTTAAGACCTTCCTGGCCCCTTTTCTAGCAGGGCAGGAGACTCCCCACCACAGGCACACTGTCAGCAGCACCCCAGGGAAAGCACAGAGCCAGCCGGGGCAGCGGGAGCACTGCAGACAGGAGCACACACAGCCACTGAAGCCACCACCCGTGGCAGCTTTTGCTCACATGGGTCCTCTCCAAAACCAAGGGGTTCCAGAAGCAGCCACCCCGATGCAAGGCTGACAGAAAGGCAAGAGCTGAGTGAGCACCATGAGAACACAGGACCTGGGAAAGCGCTCAATCAGACTCTTCACAGCAGCGCTAAATGGACAGAGCTCCCAGCAAGCCATTCCCAGCCCCGCTTTCACGCTGCACACAATTAAGAATTAAAGCAACTCCAACCTGAAGATGTGTTGAAACAAATGCCCAAACTCCCTGGGCAGCCAGCAGAGCCATCATGTTTTTTTCATGGCAGTTACACAAGGGTGGGTAACCTGCAGGGCAGGGGGAGGCGGCTGCCCCCGCCAGCGCCCGGGATGCTCGGCGAGCCAGCTCCTGCATGTCACAGACATGTGAGCACGTGGGCTGGCACCAGGAACCAGCGTTTTGGGTTACTATAGCACTGCTGTTCTGCGCCTACAGCCATTGTGGTCCCTTCCTGGATGAACACATACAGGCTGCAACAGATCTTGCTGAGCAGATGCTATCGGGCAACTCCACCACCAGCTACAGCAACCTGGTATTTAAGCTCTTTGCAGTCCCAGTATGTAACAGATGAAGATGAGATCAAGGAAGATGTATATACGACAAGGAGAAAAACAAGTGCAGCTGCAAGCAAAAGCTGAGAGATCTGTCTCTGCTCTGACAACAGGGGGTCAGTGGATGCTGCAGGGGTGCCCGGGTGCTCCCCAAGATGCAGCGTGACACTTCAGGGATGTGATACCATCTCAACCTGGTATGAGGGGAATGCAGTGTGACACTTCAGGGATGTGATACCATCTCAACCTGGTGTGAGGGGAAGAGGGGCACAGACGCAGTGGTTGGGTGCCAGGTGGGCACGGGACGGCCCCTCACTGCCTGCTCAGATGGCAGCAACGGGGACACCAGGACCTCCACCTTTGGGAAGGCTGATGCCAATCAAAGAGCAAACTACAGATACCTGTGATATCTGTCTGGGCATCCTCGGTCTCAGCTGCAGCAGCCCTGCTCTTCCTCTCCAGCTCTTTCATTTCAGGCACGTAGAAGTCCCCTTGGCGAGCGAGGGGACACACAAAGTAGATGCGGTCCTCCTTGTAGATCTCGATCCGTGGGTGGGCACACAGCTTCCTCTCCTGAAAGGCAATAGGGAACCATGGGTCAAGGATGTATCCTCGTCCCTCACCCCGGCAGCCCCTCACCACACGGTCCTGCTGGCCTGGCAGTGTCACAGACTGATTCCCTTTGGCCACAGGAATGGGAGCCCAGTCAGGAGTGGAAGGTCCCATCCCAAAATGGCAGCGCTCTTTCCCTATCACAACAGCCCCCCACGAGCTGGGGCCAGCTGGACTCAAGGAGGAGATGTTGAATCTCCAGGGAGACTCATCTCCCCCATCTCAGCCTCATTTTTTGTGTGCTCATTTGGGGCTGGAACGAGGGGTCCTGAGAAGCCCAGCAGCTGCCTCACACGGACCTGCCAAGTGTTGGGTTCTTCGGTGTATCACGGCAGGCATGGTGCTTCTCTGCTAATTAATATCATCCAGAGCCGACAGCTCGAGCAGCTACTTTCAGAATGGTGAGGGCAGGGGGAGTGGGAGATGAATCCTTGGCATTTCAGACAACTCCCCCTCCTCCTCTTCCTCACCCTACTCCCCTACATCCCTAGCAACGCACTTCAAGATCTCAGCCCCTCAGCCTGCCAGGGACCCATGACAGGGGCATTTCCTCACCGGGACGTGCCCCAGCCCACATTATGCCAGGGCTGTGGGGGACTCTTGGGGTGCTGGGCCAGGCTGAGGAGCAGCTGGACCCCTCTTGCCACCCCCTCCTCAGCCGCCCGCCCGCCAGCTGCTCGCTGGCAGAGGGGGCGGCTGATTACAATCCGGGTGAGAGTATCTCTTCAGTGAGTTCTCTTTTTCTTTCTTTCCCCTTTTCAAATCACTGGCAGCTTTTCTTTAACCCCACAACCACTTTGATTATGTTCCTCCTCCTCCCTGCCCCAACTATCCTCTTCCTCCCTGACCCAATGACCCTCCTCTTCCTTCCTACCTCAACTATCCTCAATCCTCCTCCCTGCCATGTCCCCTGGCATGGCTTGCCCACACATCCCCTGGCAGGATCCCTGTCCCTCTGGAGCTCTCTGAAGCCAGGGCTGGCCACTCTCCAAGGACAAGCTCTATGGACACATCAATCACGACCTTACAAAAGCCTCTTGGCTCCTGATCCCCTTCCTTCACCCCTGGGGATGGACCAAGCTATAATTTCCCAGCCAAATGCCACCATCGGGCAGAATCCACAACAGACAGGAGCCTACACCAACCCTCTCCCCAGTGCTGGCAGCAAGGCCACCCAGAGAACCACCTCCACACTGGCAGGATGCTACACAAGCAAGACAGAGAGAACCCCGCATGGGCTGGGTTTGGGTCTGTTTTGCCAGGAAAGCGTGCAGGAGCAGGCTCTGCAAAGCCCCAGTTCACCCAGTGGCAGAAACTTGAACCCCAGCAGAAGCTGTACCCATCCTGAGCCTGAATTTCGGCTGCCTCCCTCCTCCAGCTGAGGAGAAGCCACGTTCCCCTGTGCCGTGGGGACACGGGCGGGCTTCCAAGGTGCCCAGAGCCTGGAGTTCCCACTCTCAGGCAGGTGAGACACCAACACACGCAGATCAAAACTGTATTAAATAAAAACAAGCTGGTCTGTTTTTAGCAGCAGAGCAGAGGCGGCTCATAACACTCCCCACTTTTTCAGCAACAAGGCAGACAAGAGCCCTCCCTGCTGCTCTGCCCCTTGCTCTGCCAACCACAAGCCCATCAGCCAATCTTCAGCTTGGTTCGTTATTTTAGGTTACTGCAACACAGAGATAGGTTATCTCCAAGATTCGCAGAGTTTTTTTGGATGCATCCAGCTGGCCCCTCCACCACTCTATGCAGACGAGGACAACTCAAAGGATCTTGGAGCAAAGAGACCTTCACTAAATTCATATGAGGATTCTGACCAGTCTGGCCTCCAAGACATCTCAAGCTGACTTCCCAAAGCCTACCCTTGGATTCCTGAAGAGCAGGCCTGGGATGTACCCTTGCCCTACAATTTTTGTAGGCTGCTACAACTCCCTTTGCAGTTCCACAGCCATGGTAGTGACTCCTCGAGGATATCATCCTTGTGATCATCCTACAGGGAGATCAGGAGGCAGGCAGAGGCCAGGCCAGCACAGGCAGAGGGGCAGCAAGGTGCAAACGAGAAGTGGGTGTTGGCACGGGACAGAGCAGGATTAGGGTTGTGCCAGCAGAGAGGAAGGTTCAAAGGAAAAGAAGGTTCAAGGAAAAGAAATAACTTGGAGAGACTGCAGAGCAGAGTCCAAAGGCAAAGGCAGAAGCTGAGAGCGAATTAGCAAAGGCTCAACAACGTGGCAAAAGAACAGAGATGCTCAACAGGCAGTAATTCACTGTGCAGCTGAGAAGGAAGGCCCTGGCTAGCTGTGTGGCTAAGCCAACAGATGGAGCAGCAAGGTGGACATGGAGTTTGTGAGGCAGAGCCCTCAAGCCAAATGAAATGCAGTCTCACACGGGCGGAGGAGCTCAGCGAGAGGTGAGCAGTGGGACACTGATGGCATCAGGGCCGGGCGTCTGGCTAGGGCAGCAGGACCCAGTAAGTAGGGCAGGGATGGGGACTTGTTGTCTCTTTGCCTTTGCAAGGTCACGCTGTGACACCTCCCTCCCCAGCCCCTGCCAGGACCTTGCCTGTCCTGGAGCCAGCAAAGATGGAAGTGGCAGTGCAGCACATACAGACATAATCAGAACCCTCCACCAGGCACCTGAAGCACAGGATTTATTGCACATCACCCATACAGTCAAGATACACATACACAGCAAAGGCAAATGCATCCAGAGACCAGAAGCTCAGTCCTGACACATGCAGCAGCTCCAGTATACTCCTGCTATGTCAGACCCACTGCCTCTCATGACAACAGCTCCTTCTTGGCCCACCCAAGGGCTGTGGTAGAGTGCTGCTCACTGGCCTCTTGGGAGTAAGGGTTTATGTAGGGGAAGACTCTTGCACTCCCCTTTCCCAGGTGAAATAGTTGATTTTTCTCTCCCTGCTTGTCCTGTAAGGAATAGACCCCATTGTCTCTGCAGGGAACAGCCTCCCGGACAGAGGATTCCCCTACCTCCTCAGGTGGGCAGGAGAGCAGTCCCAGGGCTACAGGATACACCATGAGGCAGAGACATGATCTACAGTCATCACAATCTCAGGAGGATCGTGCTCAAATGGAAGGAGGCGGCAGGGTGTTCACACCATGCTGTGCCCCTCGGCGCCTGCTGGGAAGCAGAAGGCGAGCTGGGGCACTGCGGGGACCGGCTTTGTCACTCTGTCAGTCTCATCTGCTCAGGAATTCAAATGCCACCAACTGGATCTGCTTCATCTCCCACTGCTGGAAGAATTCAGCTTGTTAGGAGAGTAGCAAACAAGTCTGATGGATGCTCTCGGGATCCCCATCGTGCCCAGGCATGTGGGCAGTTCAGACTCCAGCTGAATCCACTGTCTGCCCCAAAATGATTCTAAGGTCACAAGGAAGGCAGTGGGGAGGCAACTGTTGTCTTTACCCCACTTCTGGCCACAAGCTCTCCAGCTCCATAGCCCCCCTGACTCATCACAGACACCTCCTGGCACAGCTTACAGGGTGATGGTTAAGCCACAGCAGCCTGCTGAGTTCCCATTCCAGGGCTGATGACCATGGAAGCAGGAGGGGAGAGTCTTTTCATGCCATCACTGAGCTTCCTGCTGGAGCAAGACTGGGGGCTGAGCTCTCTGTGCTGCCCAGCAGCTCCTGGCTCCACTGCACAGACATTGCCTCATGCCCCAGCTGCCAGTGTGCCATGTGTACACAGCCATTGCCTGCGCCCGTCACCCACCCCTGCCAGAGATCTCCTGCTGCAAGGTGTAAAAAATGCCCACAAAACCCAGCCAGGACTGGAAAAGCTGCAGGGAGGAAGTGACTAGTAACCCAGCAGACCCTCCTCTTCTACCTTGGGGGCACCAGGCACCTGCTGCAGCCCAGGAATGACCCCAGCCACAGGACTCTGAAGCAGGGCTGGCCCAGCACCAGGGTACAGACACTGCGCTATGCTACCGAATTGGACTGGCAGCCTCGAGGACAATTTGTTAAATGCCATCGATGCAGAGTGGGTGTCTGGCTCCTGTGCTGAGAGAAGCATGGAGGGGATGCTAAGGGACTTCCTTCAGCCCCCCTGCTGCACCACGGCTCCCCTCCCACCATTAGCCAGCATACCTGGAGGAGGCCATGAACACATGGTGGGCATGTGCCCAAAGCTGGGGGGTGGGGGTGCTGATCACCAGGGGAGGCTCAGCAGCATCTCCCCAGCCAGGTCATCATCACAGCCTCACAGCCACCAGCCTCCCCTCACCCATGCCCATTAGTGCTAGTGAGGAAGCTGGCACCTGGCAGAGTGGGGGGACCCTCAGATGACCTGCCAGCCCCATCCCACACACCAGCACCTCAGAGGAGCCGCCAGCCCCATCCCACACACCAGCACCTCCCACTTGCTCAGGCAACGTGACACCCCCACGTCTTGCTCCTAGCCAGAGGCACCCATCCTCCTCCCAGTAAAGGGGTCACACGGTTGGGTCCCAGGGATTTGAAAGAAACAACAAAACGGTGTGGAGCCTGAAGGGCCCGAAAATCAGCTGCTAAAATTAGAGCTGCAACTGAGGCAGCAGGCAGGAGTGGAGGGAGCGCGCTGTGTGCCACATCCTCCTCGCTTCCTCACACACTCCACGCTCGGTGTGTCATCCCAGCTTATCTTAGACCACGGTGCTAGGTAGTGCAGAGAGGTTTTGCAATGCAGCTCACAGCACCCAGCACCTTTCAGAGCTCTCCCTATTCAGCCACGGGACAGACTCCTTGCTGGGCTACTCTGCCATCACAGACCCAGACTGGGGATGCCTCCGTTTCTGTTTCTCCTTGCCCAGGCAGTAGCTTGAGGTTAAATACCACTCTAGTTCTAAATCTGAGCTCACAAAAGACTTCCCTTCCCAGGTTTCAAACTTGATTTCTATGAGTGCTTGCAGCCCAGAAAGCTGCCTCCTGCAGCCTGGCCAGCAGGTTGAGGGAGAGGATTCTCCCCTCTACTCTGCTCTTGTAAACACTACCTCCAGTTCTGGGTCCCAGCATAAGACAGTTGTGGACCTGACAGAGCAGTCTGAGGGCTGGAACACCTCTGCTATGGAGAAAAGCTGAGAGACTTGGGATTACCCAGCCTCGAGAAGGCTGCAGGAAGACCTTATGGCAACCCCTCCAGTACCTAAAAGGGGCTTATAAGAAAGACAGAGACATTTTACCAAGGCCTGTAATGACAAGACACAGGGCAATGGTTTTACACAAAAAGAGGATAGGATTAGATTGGATGTAAGGAAGAAATGTCTTGTGATGAGAGTGGTGAGACACTGGACTAGGTTGCCAAGAGAAGCTATGGCTGCCTCATCCCTGGACCTGTCCAGGGTCAGGCTGGATGGGGCTCTGAGCAACCTGATCTAGTGCAAGATGTCCCTGCCCATGGCAGTGGGGTTGGGCTGGATGATCTTTGTAAGCCCCTTCCAGCCCAAACCCTTCTGTGACTCTGGTCGAGCGTGGGAGAGCCAGATGAAGCCTGACTGCTTGAGGCTGCCTGCTGAGGGGCAGGAGCCTGGCAGGGGCTGGGGAGGCACCACCAGCTCAAGAGATGGTTTGGGCTGGTAGGGCAAGGCAGGCAGCCATACTTTACACCAGTAATCCCTCAAACATCAAGGAAAGCTCAACTCCTGGGCTTGCAGGTCAGGCAGGGTGCATGTGGAGCCAGCAGGCCCTGCCTCTCAGCACAGCCAGTGCTCAGAGCCAGCTCCATCACACGGCACAGCCGTGAACACCAGGCTGCTGAGGGCTGCAAAACAGCTGCTGCTTCCCAGCCTGGAGAAACTCACATTTCAGAGGTGGCGAGACTGCTCCCACGCATGTGCACTTCGCTTTCAAATCCTCCAGGCTGCGAGGTGTTTCAGAAACAGAAGGTGATATTATTGCAATCAAGAAAAGGCCGTTTCCGTCAGCCAGTGGGAAAAACAAGCAGCACCACCAGCACTACAGCAACAGAAAACAAAGTGTCTCCAAAGGATAGCAAATCCTCCAGCTAACGAAGAACAGAGCCTGGCAATTAGCACCTCCTGCGCACGTCAGCATCCCTCCCTGCCCTCTGCACCAGCCTGCTTCCCTCCTTCCCCAGCAGGCCCCTGTCCTGCCTGCAACCAGGACATCTCCCTGCTGACAAGGCAGTGCCATGGCTTTGGGTCAGGCAGGTGAAAATCAGTCTTCGAGATCCCTCTGTGCAAGTGGCGAGAGGGAGCGCGTGTGGACCGCGGGAGCCGTGAAACGTCAGGCGATAGCTGGGAGAGCTTTTCATTCTCACCTCTGTTCAGGCAGCCTTGAAGGCAGCTCAAAAGCCACGCAATTTACACCTTGCCTGCCCGCCCGCCGGCGCTTCCCCTGGCCCAGCCACCCGGCTGCTCCCATCCTGGCAGGGCTGCAGGAGCTGCAGAGCACCAGCTGTCAGGAACAGCCAAACCAAGGTGAAGGAATGAGGCCAAGAGGGTATGGGAGGTCCCAGTGCCCTGAGAGGGCTGATGGAGACCAGGCACAGGCTCCCAGGTCACTGCTGGACGCTGTCATTAGAGTTGTGCACGCTTTTCTGCTCCCTGGGATGGAGACTCCTTTCCATCCTCCAGTAAAAGGGAGTAAGCTCCAGCCCTGCCTCAAATGCAGCTGCAGACACACTTGGGACCTCCTCCCCTTCCAGCACCCAATTTGAACTGCAAGACAAATCCTGCAGCACATCCAGGAGCATCCCCCATTTCCAGAGAAGGGCTGGGCAGCAAGTCCCAGCAAGAGAAAACCTTTCAGAAAGTATCTCTGGGCAGCCAGAGCTCCCCTGGCATGGGGGAAGGACAAGCCTGGGACAAGGCTGCCAGCTCAGACTTGCTCAGGTAAATTAGCCCATGCACTTCCAGGGACATATTTTTACTGTCCCCAACTACAGGAATGTCACCTGCAGAACAAGGAGCAGATGGTGCAAACACACACAATTCACAGGGCTGGGATCCCCCCTGGTGTCACAGTTATTTGGTAGGAATTAGTCCTGGAGCAGAGAGTTTCAGAAGTGAAGCAAAACTTTTGCATTAATAGAAAATAATCTTCCTAAAAAAACCCCAACTCTGTGCTTTCCACGTTCTCAAGTTCTGCTTTGCCCAGTCCTGCTGTACCTGCCATTGGTGAGCAAAGACAATTGGGAAGATGGTTCTCACCAGCTTCCTGGAGCTCTACTGTGTATTCTCACACTCCTCCTCCCACCCGACCCCAGCTGCATCTCTTCCTCTCCTCCTCCTTCCCCATCACTGCCACACACAAGCTCTCTAAAGGGGACTATGGTTTTAACCACTCAGGAAGCTCAAAAACTAAGTATTCATTAGAAGAGAACATCAATCCGAATAATCTCTCCTCCCCTGAAGAACCAGTCTTGGGTTCTTGTCCCCATCTCTGGGAACTCCATGGCTACAAGAGCGTGTGGGTCAAGAGCCGTGCACGAAAGGAGGCGGAGGAGACTGTGGGAGAGGAGGACCGCAGCTGCAGAGGGCTGCCTCTGCTTCAGAATGTGGGTCTCCAGGGACCAATGCTCTCCTTCCAGCCCTCAGAGGATGCTTTTTCAGCATTAATTGCAAAGATGAAGAGGTTGATGCAATGATCTCTGCCATCACGGATGACTGGAGTGATGCTAAATCGCTTTGCCTGCTCTGTTGCCTCAGTGAGGCTGCCAGGAGCAGCAGCTGTGGCAATTCCTCTGCCTCTTGTCAAGGCAAGGCCTTTCAGGAAAGGAATCATCACTCAGGATGTTCTCTTGCCCACCCTACCTCAGACAGGCAGCCCACTGCACTGCAACCTCCCACCCTACGTGAGGCATCATGCAGGTAAAAAGAGCCTCTTTGAAACATGAGTCTTCATCAAGCTGCTTACTCTCAAGTCCTAACCTGGAGTACAGCCCCTTCCCTCCCCGAGATACCCAACAGCTTGTTTCTTTTGGTGAAATCTTCTTCCATGGCTAACTCATAGCTCAGAGCCTGGAGGGCTCTTCATCCAGTCCACCACTCACTTGAGTACTTGCCCTTTCACAACAAGGATGTCCAGTGCAGGTTTGCTGCTCCCAACCTTCTCACATACATTCTCACCTATAACAGGTCCTGTGCTGAAACCTTTGTATGGCAAAACCAAAGCAACAAGAAATGGAGCAGGAGCACCTGGTGCCCACAGCACGTGGGAGCTCTAAGTCTCCTGAGCCAAGGTCTGGGCTGATCCTGCTAAATCTCAGCCCTTTCCTCTTGTTCTTTGTCTGCACAAGCCATTGTCCCCAGGATCACAGGCACCTCCAGCTGCTCTTCCACAGCTTGTCTGTCACCAAGGCAAACTTAGGACATGTGTCACATTAATGTCCCTGGGAAGAAAATGGTGCAGTGGTATAAAATACCCCCTGTCCCTTCCTACCTCCTTGAACAACCTTGTCTTTCTGCAACGCCCCCGGCTCCCAAGCTTCATGGAATACATTTCATGATGAGCTAAGCTCAGCCTCACACCATCTCTTCGCAGCTCAGAAAGCTGAAAAAGGAAGCTGAAGAACCTAACCTGGCTGAACTTGCACAGATAAAGCCACCAAGCAGCTCAGAACAAAGCCAGGATGCATCTGCCTGTTTCCCTGACAAAAAAGTCCTTCTCTCCCCAACGGTGAGGACCTGATGTCAGGCTCATCTGTCTCATTTAGAAGCCAAAGAAGGCCACCAGAGAGGAGGATTGAGCAGGATCTTGAGGAGGAATGAGTAAGATGATCAGGACATCCATCTGCATGTCACCAGTACAGCAAATCTGACAGCAGAAAGCAAGTTTCCAGGGCAGGAGGATCTTTTAAGCTATCAGCTAAGTGCAGCCAACAGCCTAGAAAAACTGTTTGACCTCCTGCTCAGAGAGGCTGAGGCTTGCCTCAGGTGACAGGCATCCCTTCTGGTCTCCCTGCTGTGGGACACTCACCCATGAGCCACCACTCATCCCTGGTGCACTGCTCCTCCTGCTTTCTCCTTCTCCTTCCCTTGCCCCAGGGACAGATGCCTTGTTTTAAAAGCAAGCCAGAGCCCAGGACAACTGCCTTGCTGAATTTTTATAAGCCATTGTAAACCAAGAGACATTTCCCTGTAGGCTTCTAGAAAAGCCACTTCCAAACCTTGTGGTACAAGAGCTTGCACCTCTACCCTAAAAAAGTGGCAATCCTGCAAGGCAAAGGTCAAAGAGTCAGCGACCCTGGTGAGCTCCAGCATGAGAAATCCCACTGGTGAGCTTGGCTAATGAAGCCCCCAGAGCCTGCAGCCATGGCGTGCTGCTGGCAGTAACGATTCGCCTGAGGAAATCCCCAGTGCAAACAAACAGTGCTGGCGGGCAGAAAGCAAAAGGCAAAGAGATAGGGCTGGCTGCCTGCAATGCAGGAGGAGGCAGAAACACAAGCAGAGGAGAGGAGGGGGTAAGGGAAGCAAATGAGTGGTATCCAGGCAAATTCAACCTGAAGACAGCTCCAGACCTCCTTGAGCCAGGACATGTCATCCCTGTGGCTGTACAGGCTTGAGTGGGCAAGGGGAGAAGAGGTAGGGCTGGGCCCACCATCTCTCTGCAGCCCTCACCTCCTCCTCCTCGGCCTGTCAGGGAGCATGGTGCAGGGTCCCAGGGGGCTCATTACCTTGGTGTGGAGAGGAGAGTGCCTGCCCAGCATGGTGCCACAATGTGTCAGGCATGTGGTGGGTGATGCTGGGCACACAGAGGGTGATGCTGGTGGTGCTGGGCACACAGGGGGTGATGCTGGCGGTGCTGGCAGGGACACCATCCAAGCACCTCCAGAGCCAGGCTCTTCTGCCGGCAATGCAGGCACCAAGGGAGGGGAGCAGCTGCTTTCAGCGACCTTTGCAGTCTGGCAACTGCTCCTCTGCCAGCACAGGATTGTGAGTTTGACTGTGCAGATCAATCAGGAAATGAAATTGAAGCAAGTCAGGTGAAGATGAAGCCTGACTCTGCCCTTCCACAAGCCTGCAGCTTTCCAGGTCCCATGTACTCCCTGAGGTGCTGCATGAGCTGGGAAAGCTCTGGATTACACACTGTGCCACTGAGCCTTCCAGGTCTTTCCCTGGTGGGGAGCCACCTACCCATCTACACCATTGCTCTGCTCTTCTGGGTATCCCAAACCATGTGCAGCCCAGCACAGTGTCATCAACAGCAGCACATCAGCTGACACTGCAGCCAGAGCTGCCCCAGATCCTCATCAGTGCCATGCGAGACCTGGAGGATACCCCTCCTCTTCTCAGCACTATGATGTCTTCCCTCAAGCTCTGGGTGCCTGGAAGATGGGGAAGACTCTGGGGAGGCATCTCTGCACCTCTGTCCCCAAGCACCCTTCTCCAGGCAGCTGCAGCTCACTGTGAGCAGGGAGGGGAGTCTGCCCTCTGTTGCTGAATCCCAGGAAGGCTGCTGGGTCCAGGATAGCAAGAGAGGAGGAGTTAGGGACACTGGTCCTGTGGCCCATGTCACAGCATAAAGCTAGAGCTGAGCCCATGCTACAGATCCCATAGCAGCTCCTGCCAGGAGACAAAGGCTCATAGAGGAGGCAAGAACCGAGCAAGGGAGAGAGACAAGTGAACATGGCACCTAGAGACACATGTGAGAAAGGAGGATGCAAGAATGAGAGAAGCCAGTGTCTGCACTCCTCCACTGCAAGCCCACAGCACTGGGCAGCTCCTGCAGCCACAGCAGCTGCTTCCACTTTGCTTGTCTCCTGAACCACTCGGCAGAAAGTACCTGAGCGAGTCTTTCTCCGACACTGACCTCTTGATAAGCTTTTGCCAGCTCACGTTCTGGTTACTGTACTGCTGGGCAGACGCTACCCCAAGCTGTGAATCCACACAGCATGAAAAGAAGAGCAGCTGGTCACAGCAGATGATAGATATCTACCTTTCTGCATGTCAAGGAGCTGCCATCAGCTCCCAGCAGAAATAAAATCCAGAGGAGCAGCTGAGAGTAACTGGCCATCCAGCTACAGGGAGAGAATGCTGCTGTCCACAGTGGGAATAAGGACACTGTTTTCCTCCCTCCAGCCTTCCTGGGGTGCCTTACAACCCCAGAGAGTGGGAACAGAGCCTGTCAGCAAATGCATGAAGCTAGAAGGCAGGTGCAGACAGGCTCACTCTGTAAGCAGGCACAGCACATCCTCTTCATCCACACAGGGCCAGGACACCCCTTCAGGTTTAATTCAAAAAGCAACAGCTGGGACAGGGACTCACAGAACAATCACTCTCCCAGCTGCCTTAAAGGTCTGTCCTTGACCTTCAAGGACCACTTTTGACTTAGGATCCACTCCACAGAGCTGTGAGGGTAAGGGAAAAGAACACTGAAACAGCGTTAAAAATATCAGGAGAACTTCTATTTGGTGGCATGGGGAAGGAGGGGGAAAGAAGCAGAAGTTTCCAGAGGTCTTGTGATGCAAACATGTGCCCATCCACAAGTTACCACTACAATAAGCAGCCAGAGTCAAGGATGCAGAGCAGTTAACTAACCTGCTCTTCCTGCTGCACTCGGCTCTGTCACCCTGCTTGTCCCTGCAGGGTGGTTATAATTCATCCTATTAGCAGAAGATGAACAGGTAAAAGCATCCCTGTGTGGTGTGAGCATGCAGCACTCATTGTACAGGCTGCTGGCAAAAAAATAAATCATCCCAATTACTCCCCAGCACCAGAAAGTCACAGACATCCTTCTGCTCCCTCAGCCCCTTTGAAATGTAAAGCCACACCATTCAGTGTCATTTCATCTGGAGCTCTGCCTCAGAGCAGCAGAGCCTCGCTGAGTGAGCTCCAGGAGGAACGCAGCCGTGCGAAATGTAAACGTGCAAAACTCAGATGTCAGTGGCCTGGAAGATGAGCACAGCCCAAGCTCCACCAGTAACTCCATTTCATGGCCCCAAAGTTCCTGTTCTGTCATTCCAGTGCCAGAGGAGGCTGGCAGCAAATCACTCCCCTCTCCGTGCTCGCTCTGGACACCCAGCTCTCTTGAAGTAGCTCAGATGCTGCCTCAGTGCAAACTGGAGCAGAGCACAAGCAGCTGGGCTGCTCTCACAATCCTGAAAGCCTCCAAAAGCCTTCCTCAGCTCCCCTCCTCTGCACACAGGAGATCTGTATTTTGAACCTTCTCACAAGTTGAGCTTTGCAGAAAGTGGACAAAGCAACCATCAGATGATCCCGTCCCAAAAGCTGTACTTAGGCCCTGCTCCAAGTCAGCACAGAAATATCTTTCTAGTTTCTCTCTGCTACCTAGAAGAAGAAATGACTTTCCATCATGATCTCCCCTCTTAGGCATGTTTGTTCCTCTCCTCCATCTTTTTATTTTTCCAAATTACAGCCCCAGCCCTCAGCACAGCAACAGGAAGCCCAGAAAAGACAAATGTTGGGGGGACTGGATACAAAGAAAGGGGACGCTGCCTTGGCACACACAGAGGCACTGGTGTCTCGAGTGCTGAGCCACTCTTGAGGGTAATGGGTATCTCTGGTCTCTTAGCAGTGCCAGACACTGCAGAAGAGATCCTGAGAGGAGTCAGTTCAAGGGTGACAGAGGACAAGCACTGACTCATTCCTGATCTGATCCCCAGGGAGCTGCTGCCTCCTCTGCCTGCTGTGGTCTGACAGTGAGGGAATGAACACCTTTTCTCACTCCTGTGCAATGAGATGAAGAGGAAAGGTGCCATATGCCTACTCACCCAGCCTACTGGCCATGACAACAAAGAAGCTCACCACGGCTTGCTGCTCAACCAGGACGGAGCAGGGGAAGCAGGATAGGAAGCCTGGACATCCCTGCCAGGCTGCAGATCTCCATCAGCTGCCTTGAGGCAGTTCCAACTTGGAGTCATCCCTGCCAGCTCCAGGCACGAGTGCTGGAGTTACAAACTGCCAACATTTCTATTCAAGGCTCTGATTTTCCCTGGTTTGGCTGGAGCAGAGAGGCTGGAATAAGCTGCCACATGCTGGAAAAGGATTGGGATAAAAGGAATCCTGGAGCTGAGGACTCCCAGGCACTCTTCAAAAGCCTGGAAGACAAGAATTAAGCACAGCTCAACCTTCCCCTTTCAAGGAGCTCACTGACCAGGCTGCAAGCTGCTCCAGAGCCCTGCAACGGCAGCTGGAGACCACAGAGATGAACCTGATTTTGGCAAATCCAGAGGAGTTCAAGAGGGATAGGATGTGGCAGCATGATTTTCTGCAGCCTGTTGGGACAACCAGAGTTCAGCACCGACTATTTGTTCTTCAAAGCAGGATGGGATATACTGGTTATACACAGATCTGCACCAAACCATTGCATCCCTCCATACCCTGCACCCCTCTCCACAAAGGCTGCGCATCCCTATGGGTGTGGGAAGAGCAAAGGTCAACAGGCAACAGCATCAACAGAGGAAAAGCACAGGATGAGCCTGTGAAAGCAGCTCTGCAGACCACCGTGGCCATGAGGACTGACAGCTCAGGATACCTCCAGCCTGCTGCCTCTACCCGAGGCCACCAGCACGCAGCAGCAACAACAACTCAAACGGCATCCAAAGGGCAGCAGCTGCTGCAGGCAGACAAACAGTTATATATATATATATCTATATATATATCCCTGTCAAACGAAGAGACTCTGAGAGCCTTTCAGTGTTATCCTCTGCTTCAGAGCAAACAGCTGGGCTCGGCTGCCTCGCCACTGCTCCAGCCGCTGCCGCAGCCCCCGTGCCCACGCCTCGCCTGCAGCGTGTAAGCTCTCAGCACGGGAAGGAGCAAGAAGCAATCTTGCTCTTTCATCCCTGTGATCTGCTCACCACACAACCTTGTGACTCAGCCATCCGTATTTTGACTCGGTGCAGAAGAGAAACGTTTTCATTCTCCTGCCCTCCTCGAAGTGAGGCCTTTCCTACTATTTTGTACCTAACTAGAATGGAAAAAGCACAAGTTAGAGCACAATAGGTCCTTTTCTGGAGGGGAAAAAAAAATGCCTCTGCTTTCAAATGTATTGTATCCTCGCTCCACAGGTTTCAAAGTGGGAGCTTCACAGTCAGGGAAACTGGGCCAACAGCATTTGCTGGGAAAGAGCAGTGTTTCTAAGAAGCTGCTTCGCATTTGATCAGGTTCATTTTGCTGTTTCTCAAGCCTGGCACAGCTGGCAAGGTCTGGCTCATAGGGCTACAGGGAAGAACCAGCCTAGAAAAAAACTCATTAGGACAGTGCTAAAAAAATGACAGAGAGGCACATCGGTCTCATCCTCAAATTAACTGATTCGCTGGCAAGGGTGGAGACCCCCAAGGTCTGGGATAGTTTTGCTGTTTGAGACCATTGGACCAAAGCCTAACAAGGAAAACCTTCTGAGCTGACTGCATCCTCTGGGACTCTCTATAAATACATCTGGGGAGAGCACACGCACAGATTGATTCGATAAAGAGATCTGACAGAAAAAGCACTGTAGTATTTTACTCCTCCTCCTCCTCGCCCAAGGCAAACCATTTTGATCCTTCCTCTCCCTTGGACAGTTGTATGAGTATCCCCAGCTTCTTCTGTGATCATTAATCCTAACTGCAAAGGCAAGAGGGAAGAAAACCTTTGCGTCTGAGTGGATTCATCTGTGTGATACTTTTGCAAGGCTGGGAAAGCCATGATGAAGCTGTGAGCCCCAGCTTTACTAAGCAGTGGTTGGGAGACCAAGGTGGCTTCTTGCTCGCTCCTGGGATGAAAATGCCCCTCAAGCAGGACCACTGGCTGTCAGGTAGCAGTGAGCCAAGCTTTTAGTCATTGGGCCATCAGGGATGCCCACATATTTTGGCATGCCTAGGCAGGCAGGTGCTTGAAAGTTGCTCTACTTCCAGGAGCCGCCTTTGGAAACGCTCCTGGAAAAGGAGCTGGGATAGCAATAGGACAAAAATGCTGGATGTCACAGGGAAGTACTCATAGTGGCAGAGACTCAAGGCGGAGCTGGCAGCTGGAGCAACCTCCCCAGGGATGTGGTGGAGCCCCTGTCACCCATTAAGTGCTAGATAATCTCATTCAGGTTCCTTTTCCCATGAAAGGCTGGGCCAGATGATCTTTCCAGGTCCCTTCCAACTTGGGCTATTCCTATTCTGTGATCAACTAGACCTGGGGAGGCCATGGTAGCTGGAAGCCTGTGTTCCATGCCAGCTGCTTCCTGGGACCAGAACTCCTCTTGCCTGCTGCTGGGGCACATGCTTGCACAGAGCCAACCAGAAGCTGGTGAAAAAATGTATGATTTCACACATGAGACAAGCTGAAGAGGCAGGGGAAAAAAAAAGCCTTTTTAACTACCACAGCCCAAAGCTGGTCAGAATACCTCTTTTCTGTTCAAAGACTCAACACCGCCAGAGCTGTGGATTTACACCTGCCTCCGTGCAACCAAACCACAGAGCCAAAGCAGAAGCCACACACCTGCACTTGTGAGAGGAAAGGCACTTGCAAGCACAAGGCAGGAGAGCAGCAGGTATGGTACCAGGCATGCCTGGCAAGAGCTGGCCACGCAGGCTGGGTATGGGCAGTGCTGGGCCCTCACCGGCACACAGAGCCACGCTCAGCCACCCACCCGCCTGCCAGGAGCAGGGTGAAACCTACGGCAGATGAAGAGTGACCTGGGGCTGCCAAATTCCTCTGGAGAAGTGGGAAAGCGGGGCTGCCTGCTGCGAGTGGCAGGAGTCGTGACGCAGAGCCCCGTGGCCACATATGTTCCATTAGCGGCGCAGGAGGAGCCCGGTTCCCTGAAGACACAGGTTAAACGAACCTGCTCTGCTTCACGAGCCCACCCCCAGCCAGGGCCAAAGCTCCCTCAGGCATCCAACGACATTGCCCACCAAAAACCCCTTCACCTGGCTTGGCTCCCAGCCCAGCCTCCTCCTGCCCTGCGCTGCCTTCCCTTGCCCGCTCCCCGCTGCTGAAGGCGAAGTCACCAGTGTTCACGGCACCAAAACTTCTTCCAAGGGTTTTGTCACAGGAAATATTTAATACATAGAAGCTGCTGTGAATGTGTGAAGTGATGCGATGTGACAGGCTGCCCCGGGCTGCCATCCAGCAAAGCAGCTGTCAGTGCAGGTCAGTGGGAGATGAACGTGCCCACCCAGTCCATGCAGAGACACCTCGGGGTCCCTCTCTAGTTCCTGCAGGTTCATGTCACCTTCTGCCCAAGGCTTAAGCTGTGGCATCATGGTGCCCATCCCTTGCCTGCTCCCTCTGTCCACCCCAAGGTCAAGAGTATTGCTGGCTCCTGGCAGAGAGATCACACCAGCCAAGAGTGTCCTCCAACACTGCTGGCCAGGCTACTCCAGTGCTTGTCCTCCACACCAACCAGGCTGGCAGGGAACCAAGGATGGGTAGCTTGCTGGGATCCCCATCCTTAAACTGCCTCCCTCTAAAATAAGCCCACAATTTCACCTACTTGCAGGTGCCAAGTGACAAAGACAACACCGTTGAAAGCTTCCTTGGTCATAGGCTAAACCATGCCAGAGCAGTGTTTGAGTGGGGCTTTGTTTCTAAGAGGGGAAAAGAAATAAGATGGATCTTGTTTCTTCCTCCTCTTTTCCAAAGCCTGCTGCTGGCTGGCTATCACCAGCTGGGCAAAACCAGGGAGGTGATTTGTCATTAATGCCCTGCTCTGAGTCAGACCAGAATGCTGAGCTCAAAAGAAAAATGATAAAAGCAAAAAAAAAAAGAAATCTGGAGAGGATAAAACACTCACCCTGCTCCAGGAGTCTGTCTGCACCATCCACCCTGAGCATCTACACCTCCAGGGACTTCCCATCATCAGCCACCTCCCTACCCCAACCAAGTACCACCTACTGGAGTCCGTGGCTTCATCCACACCGGAGGTACCTGAGAGACAACTGTTGGGGGTGGCTCCAACCTGCTGCTGCTGCTCTGTACAGAACCAGTGGGCACTGGGTGCTAGAGAGGTCTGTCTGCACTGAATGAGCCATGCTTAGCTTGGGACCCATGCAGACACACGCAAGGGCTCCCAAAACACTACCCCCAGACACTGGATTCTTACTTCAAGGCCCTGACAGCCCAGGGCCCAGCAGCCTGTCACGCTGTCAGCTCTGGTCTCATCTCTGCTATCAATACAAGTTAGACACATCAAATCCTCTTTGACTCCCAAGGGCTTTTTCCCCCCTCTGTTTTTATTTGATGCAAGAGGATTGCACTAAAGCAGCATCAGATAACCTCCTGTCTCCCTGGGAACTCTATGGACCTATATTCAAGTGCACACAGGCTTAAACTGAAGGCCATTCCACATAGTCAGGCAGCTGAGGCACCACCTTGCTCCCCAGTACCACAAATGTCTCTCAGTGCATCTGCAAACCAACCCCCATGGTCACTTCAAGGAATGGAAAAAGGGAAGGAGGAGGACAGGATGGAGAGCTCCATCTCCTAGAAAGCCACAGGCATATTCTGCAGGGTGACCCACTGATGCAAGGAGAGAGATCATCAACCGGATGAGTCCACCCAGGTCCACAGGATGACACACTGAGGGCAGCAAAGTCCCAGGTTATGGGAGGTGGATATACAACTTTGAGTGGCCTTGGCTCAGTAAGGGCTCCACCTCAGGCAGCATTCTTCAGTTCAAGGTCCACAGAGCTTGCAGGAGACCAAAGGAGTTCACAAGAACAAGCAGAGCCACGGTTGAGGAACAGCACTGGCAGAAAGGATTGGGTATGTGTAGTACTTCTTAGATCCCTGGAAGTACTACATGGGGTGGGAGCTGCCACTGCCATTGGGTCACACACACAAACAGGCTGCAGCCCAGACCACTGGCACACAAGCAACTACTATTTAAAAACACTTCATTCACAGAGCCCAAAATGAACTCATTAGCCAGGAGAAAGAATTTCAGTGGAAAAAACATCTCAATAGCTTTTGAGTCCTCTTTGCCAACCCCTGACCTCAGCCCCCATGACACAGCCAAGCAAAAAGATCACTCCATGGTTTCACCTTTGAAACACAAACCCTCTGGGATGGGAACAGAGCTCCACAGACTTTCACTCACAACTGGGACAAAAGCAATGTCAACAGATCTGAGCAAAGCCAGCAGTGGCAGTGGAGTCAAGGGAGCAGGAAGGGAAAGATAAGGTGCAGCCATATTCCAAAGGGTGCTGGGTATCCTTTGGATCAGCTGCTGTAAAGGATCATCTGTAGGTTCCCAATCCCCTACAGAATGGGGAGAAGCTGTGTTAAGAAGCTGTTAAATATTAAGAAGCTGTTCAAGGCTCTGGGCACAGGAGGAGAATCTGAAGGATGGCAAAGATCCCAGACACGTCAGCTGGGGGAAACCTTGGTGGCACCACAGAGAAGGGAGGAGTGTCCAGTGAGTATTTCTGCAATGGATTTAGGACAAAGACAGGCAACATGGGCAGAGGATGGAGGTGAAATGTCTGCTCTTCCACGGGAAGATATAACACATGGCTCAGATAACATACATTTAAAACACGCTGAAGTCCCAGCTGACAAGCTGTCTGCATGTCAAAGGGTGACCTCTGGCCAGCTGGAGATGCTAGAAAATCCCAGGAGAGACAGCAACCTGTACCTGCCAATATTCAAATGGGTAAACAGCTGACTTGGGCAAGCACAGGCTGGTCAGGCAAAGACTGAACCAAAGCAAAATGAATGGGTGGCTGCGATCAGACTAGTTCATCAGGAAGCAAACGAGACCGGCATAATTAATGCCAACCAACACACGTTTACAGCTGTCAGATCCTGTTGGCAAACATGATTTATTTCTGTGGGGATTGTGGGCTTGACTGATAAACGAACCAGCACCCGTGGCATTCATTCAAACTCAGAGAAGATGTAGAACTTGGTACCATCTCCCATTTTTAATCAAGAAACTACAACTCCATCAAAGGACAGTGACACATGTTTGAAGTTGCTGTTAGCTGGCTCAGAACAAACCATGACTGGGAGGTCCACAGCAGGGGAAAAGATCTCCACCACAGACTACATCTTAAACTCCCATAAGCTAAGCTCACCTCAAGCTAGTGGCTAAAGGAATGATGCATTTCCCTGGCTGTAAACAGGAGCAAGCCATGTTCTTCTAGCACCTCATGGAATATCCTGCCTCAGCTCCCCATAGACAGGAGGCTGAGGTGTGGAGGAGTATCACAGGCCATGCCAGGTAGGAAACAACCTGATAGCCTCCCAGATACTCACTGTGTCAGCTGCTGCTGCTCAAGATGCACACTAAAAGCAGTGACTCAAAAGCCCATGGATATGGGGAACATCCTAGCACAGAGCACATGAGAAGAGAAAGAGCTGGGTTGGATGATGACTTTTCAAGACCAACCAAAGAGATTAACCCCAGTTTTCCAAGTTGGGCAGAGACAGAATTTGGAGCCAGCCAGCTTGTGCTCTGCTTCATAGCAGGGTACAAGGAAGCCAGAACAATGCTGGCATCGCTCTCCTTCTTCCACTTGCACACATCTTTGGCTGGAAAGACCACAAAACTGACCCAAAATCCCATGGAAAGAGAGCAGGTTGAGTCAGTCATTTCCAGGGCTTCAGTGGCAGATACCTGCCAGCTCCTTCTAGGATGTGATCAGCCACCTCTCTAGCTGTCAGAGGAGCCCAGGGGCCAGGAGATCCAAGCCTACCTGAGTGGCAGTGCCCACTAGATTCCAGCATGGATGCACAGAGGTAAAGGCACATGCAGTCGACTACAAAGAGCTGATAACATCCAAGCCAGAATAAATGCTTCTTGAAATGGAGAGGTTACAGGGGAATAACCCACTCCCAGAGCTGTCAGAAAGGGTCTTCAACAGAGCAGAGGTTTGCAGAAGCTCTCCTTTGCACCTAGGACTGTCAGGTTTGACTGGCAGCTGTGCTGTGAGGCAGGGAGTGTGTGCCCTGGCAAAGCAGCACATACCTGCCTGGCAGCAGGGAGAGGTATCAGCAGGAGCTGTTAGGGAAGAAATGCTTCTGAAAGACATTAAATAACCCCAGTCTATGCTTCAAATAACCAGCACTCAGAGCCACAAGCCAGCAGACTCGCCTGGGCTTTTCCAAAGGTGACTCTAGCCAGCAAGTCACTGCTGTTGCCAGTCTGCCATCCCAGGGAAAAGGATGTCCTCTTATCTGTCAGGGATGGTTGTAGCCATTTCCCCAGAGTTTCTCAAAGCCATAGCTGCGCTCAAAGAGTTGCAGAAATGTCAGTTCCTGAGCTCTAAGAGAGCCAGAGGGTTAAAGAAGCATGGTGCAAGAGTAGTCTGACCCCATCACCTCCTGCTCTGTGCCAGCCAACCTCCCTTACATCCCCAATAAAAAAGCACTTCCTCATCCTATTTATTTTTTATGATAGTTATGAATTTTGGTTTTAATCTTCCCTGTCCCTCTGAAGCAGCAGCAGACTGGGACACAAGGAGCTCAGGCTGCTGAAAGCCAGCACCACCACAGTGCTTGGGAAGGCAGAGCCACAGGCATCCCCGTAACTCCAGTGTGGCACTCATGAGGGAGCCACGCTCCTCCTCCACATCCACCAGCCTTTGGTCTCGGGGCAAAACGTTCCCAACAGTTAACCTCAGGGGATGCTCAGGGGCAATAGAAGGTCAACCCATGGTTGGGCTTCCTCCAGCTCTGCCCCAGTTTTCCCCCATGACCTCTCACAGTCCTGCTCCCTCAGGTGGTACCCAAATCCTCAGCTCCTTTGCCCCACACATGTCCCCTCCTCTTCCTCCTCAATTCTTCAGTATCTCCAAAATTTTCTGTACCCTCTTTCCAGTCCTCTCTGTCTCCTCCACCTCCCTCTCCATCACCCGCTCTCTTATACCTCCTTCCTATGACAAGGCAGCTATGCCATCTCCCCTCCACTTCAGCTAATTCACTCTCTCCGCAGGAGCTGGCGTTTCATCTCTGAAGCCGAGTCCCCTTTCATGCCTCTTGGCTGTTGTCATCCCACCCCTTTCCTCCTCACTGCCATTGGGACGGGAGGGCAGCAGGGGGGACGTGCAGGCTCAGCAGGCCTGACCCCCAGCTCTCATTACCAGCGCCCTTCTCAAAGTAGGCACAGCGGGAAATAAATAAATAACGCAAATGTCTGTCTCGCTGCTGGCTCAGGTTCCTTAAGGGAGCCGGGGGCCGGGGGTGGGATGAAGGATGCTATTTGGAGAAGCTGTCTCCATGGCAACCCCCATTCCCACCACCAAGCGGGCACAGGTCACCTGTTTCCATTAAAGTTTTTCCCCCCTTTCCACCCCATCCCTCCACCCCAGAAAGTGCCAACCCAGCCCCAGGGGTGCAGGTGGTTCAGTCTGCAGAAGTGGCAGGACTGCCACTGCTGAGGCTGCAAACAGACCCCAAAGTCCTCCACGCCAGGGACGGGCAGCATGAACGCCCTGCTGTGCCACGCCAGCAAGGCAACCCAATCATCTCCCTGCCTGTGTTCCCACAGTCAAACGTGGGCAGGGGGGCCACACTCTGCTGCAGGCCTCAGGGATGGATGCACACACACACCCTGACACACACGTCACTGGGACTAAGGCAGAGATCAAATGGTGTCCCCCCTCCCTCTGCACGCAGCCCTGGGTGCTCCATTTCCACAAGACTGCAGTTATTCACTGTAATCCCAAATCTCCCATCAAACACTGCCAGGTGCTCCCAGAACAACCCGTGGTTCCCTTTTTAGCTCTAGCAAACTCCATCTCTCATGCGACAGATGCGCTCGCCGGGACCTTTCCCCAAGTAAGACAGCGTCAGCCCTGCGTCGCCCAGTACTCCCACAGCCAACCTGATGCTCCCACCCCGCATGCCCACGCGGCCACTGCAGCACTGCCCAGCACTCCCCACGCCAAAACAACCGGCACAGCTCCAGGAAGAGACAGAGGGAGGATGGAGCGAGAAGGGAGAAGTGGTTCTGCTCTCCACCTGCTCTCCAGCATGGGAAGGATGCGAGCAGTGTGTGGTCTCAACCCCATTGGTGATCCCATGGGGTAGCCCCCTACAGCCGGGGAAGACAAGAAGGTGGGCAGAGAGCCCCTGGCTGCAGCAGTGGGGTTGGCAGTGGGGCAGGCATCCTGCGGCACAGAGCAGGCTGGAGGGATTCACATGGTTCCCCCACAGGGCTGGGAGTTTCGCCAGGAAAAGCAAGTTTATAAATAGTGCGTTTCAACAGGAACAAACGAAAACGGCAGCACTCGACAGTCAGACAAGGCAGGGGCTGAGCACCAGCCCCTCCCCAGCAGCCTCCCCCACCAGTAAGGACAGTCCCTCCCCGTCGGTACCCAGCTGGCCAGGACCATCCTCACTCTCTAGAAAGCCTGGATCTGGAGGTGTCTCGTGTCAGATGTGTGGCTTGCAAACACCCCTGCTGCAGCTGGTCTGACAGCCAGAACAAGGCAGCAGAGCTGGCTTCAAAAAGACCAGAACCAGGGGAAATGGTCACCTGCTCCACGCAGGGCCAAGGGTGAACCACAGCTGCTGACATGGTCAGGAGCCACAAATGTCAATGCATTGCTTAAAATCTTCATTGAGTCCACAGGTGAGAAAGTTTCTAACTTCTCCTCCCACGCCTGCAGAAGACAGCTACCCCACCACTGAAGCTGGCACTTGAAACAGAAGTTTTGTGGCACGAGTTACACCAAAGGGGCATGTAGCTGCCAGATCTTAACAAGAAATAAGATGTTCAAAAGGAAAAGCAGCTTTTATCTCTGCATTGAAGAAGAAAAGCAGCAAGTTCTCAAATGAGAACTTGCTACTCGTAAACACAAAACAGCAGAAGAGACACCCTGGAGCATCTATGGAGCGAATGGGAGGACATTCCCTGCTGGGGAACTACCTGCCACATTGCAAAAGGAGGAGATCTTGATGGTAGTGCCCAAGGGAAGGCATGAAGAGATGACATGTCAGAGCAGCCCCGTCAGCTGTCAGCAAGAAAAGCCTCTGACAGCCCCACTGAAGGCACAAAACACCCTTCATGCCACACTCGCTTACCTTGATGTAGGTGTCAAGGGCTGGATGGACACGGTTGACTGCTAGATGGATGGACAACGGTGTAGTGAATGGGAAGGTCGCCATGACCACATGGCTGGGAGCTGGGAAGGAAAAGATCTTGAAGCCATACTTCTGGAACCGTTTGATCTGATCTTCTGATGGCTTCGCGTCTCCCTCGCTCAGGATTCGGCCGATGGCGAAGCGGCACTTCTCTGGAGACACCTGGCCAAGGGGGACAGAAAGATGCCATTAGAAGGAGAGAGGCTTAAGACTGGCCAAAACCTCAACCCTGCTGAGCATGGAGGCAGGAGAACACCATGAGCCACGGTAAATGCAATGGCCCAGAGTGATCAGACACACCAAACAGGTGCCTGCTCCTAACCAAGACTGATCCAGGCCCAAACTCTCCACGTTCCTCCCAGCCTCAGCTCACAGCCCAGTGGAGAAGGTATTGCTCCTCTCCTTGAAAGGCAGAGGGACTTGAAGTAGAGAAGAACTAAATCCCTCTGGGCTGCTCACCCAACCCCCGCCCCGTTCTCTAGGGGAGCAGATGAAAACAGATGTGTTCACAGCCTGCTCAGTTCCACTCTATCTCACTCCCAAGGAGGTCACCCTACAAAGGGCACCAAGAAAGCACCTGCTCTCAAGTCTGATGGATAATGAGACACTGTGTCAGGCAGCAACCACAAGCAGCAGATGCACGAGTCCTGCCACCTTCTGCCAACCTCTTCTGGTTAGAGCTGGAGAACCAAAATCTCAAAACTCCCATCACAAGAGGTAGCAAAATGCACCAGGACCTACCAGGGCACCTGACAGTGGCAGCAAGACAGACACCCTGCAGGCACTGGCATCACAAAGCTTTTGTAGGGATGATGGGAGGCAGAGAGAGGGTGCATGAGGGAGTTCCACTCTGCCCTCCTCAATCTCATCCCTAACTCTGCCCGTGCTAAAAGCTCAGCAGCATCTCCTCCTGCACCACGGCCACACGCCACACTTCTTGTCTTCTTTTTCCCTTAGATATCCTTCAATGCTGCAGGACAAGACCATTCCCGAGGTGAGACACAAGCAGATGTAAATAGGAAGGCAGAAAACAGAGGGTCAGAAGCAGCAGCAGTCATCAGGCAGGGACTGGCGTGCCTCACAGCTCACTCTTGCCCTCCTGTGCTGCAAGAGGGAGCTGCAGACAGGGCTGTGCTGAGCACCTCTGCTTTAGGACAGGGAAGGAGAAGCAGATGCATCCCAAAGACACAGCAAGAGGCAGCAGTAAAAGGCATCCATGGGGAGAGGCCCAGGGATGAAGCAAGAAGACAAGGGAAATTTAGATAAAAATCTATTAAACATGCAATCTCCATTTACATCCTGAGTAAAGTAATTTCATCCTTGGCCCAGAGCAGCTGACAGGAGAACCTGAGCTGCTGGGGTGGGCAGCATCACTCAGGCCAGTTGGGTTTGCTTCTTCCCTTCTCCTTTTTAACTGTTTTTTTCAATAACATGCAGCCCCACAGGTACAGCAGCAAGGCAGATTCATCTCTTCCCCTGTGTGGCAAAGCTCATCTCAAGGAAAGGAAGGAAATACTCCACTTAAAACCAACCTTTCCCTAACAAATCCATCCTTTCAGAGTGGGCATGTGCTGACCAAAGCCTCTGCTCCCCCAAAGCACCCCAACAAAGAAGCTGGGAAATTATTAGTTAACCTATTTGGCAGCTTTGCTGATGAGAACAAAACCCATTCCTGCACTCAGAGAGCATTTTGGCCTCAGCCATCTAATACTTGGGCACAGGTGGCTTGCTGAGCACACGAACATGTGTCTACAGTTAAACGTGAGCAGAAGTGCTTGGCTGGAGCTGAGCACAAACCCGCCTGCCACATCCAGCCCTGGCTGAGGAGTTATTTTTGGTCCTGCCAGAGGTAGGAGAAGGAAGGAGAAATCCTCTGGGCTGCTAAATATTAAATAAAAAGGGAGAAAAAAAGCCAATTAATATTAATCTTGTCCATTAAAACACATAAAACGTTGCTGGCAAGGGTTTAGCAGCACTCGGGGAACATCCTTGAGTGAACACTGCAGAGTCAGGAGCCAGCAGGATGCCCTGGGGATGCTGGTGGTGGTGGCTACCCTGAGGCCTGGCATGACCTTGAGGTAGCCCACATGATCTAGGCCACAGGGCTCCCCCCAGCCTCACTCCTGTCTGAGGGCTGGCACACAGCTGCTGCTCTCCACTGTTGGCATTCCCATCCTCTCTCCTAGCAGAAGCCTCTTTCAGGCACGAGTCCATCAGCACAGCAAATGCCACACACTGGCACCTGCCCCATCAGCCCCTTCCTGCCACAGCACTGGGGGCACCAAACCCCCCAGGAGTCAACAGCCTAGAGCTGGGCTCGAGGCAGCCCCCTGGGCGGCACACAGCCAGAGCCACCACGGGACACAGCAGACAGCACACACACTCTGCTGCCTGATGACAAAAGGGCTATTTTTGGTGACAAGTCAACATCCGCAGTGGGTGGCTGGTTCCAGGCGGACCAGCCTCTGCCACAGGGTGCTTCACTGAGGTCAGGAGAGCATTGAGATCAAGGAGGAAGAGGAGGAATTCACCTCTTCCTCCCAGGGGAAAAGCAGCCTGGGTGAGCAATCCCACGCTGCTGGAGCTCCAGGACAAGGAGCCAGCAGCACACAGCATCTCTCATGCTGTCACAGCTACAGCAGGAACAAGCATACATGGGTACCCCATGGAACATCAGGGTGCTCAGAGCCTGAGCCAGCACATCAAGCATGAGTGTTGCAGACCCTGGCCAAACCAGTCACCTAAAACTGGCCTCTTCTTCACCTGCTCAGAGGCAAGACAGATCTCTGCCCATTCTACCCATGGTTATCCTCATTCCCAGCACCTTGCCTAGCCTGACCTGCCTGGCTGCAGGAACCAGTTCAGGAGCCACAGCTCAGCTCACAGAAGGTCCCATCAGCATCCCGGCTGCTCCGGCAGACCCACATCCAACAGCGTGCTCAGGGGTGTCAGGCAAGAGGAGGCTCCTGCTGCCGTGCACACAGCTACATTCTGCACTGGCCCTGCTGTCCCCCAGCCACCACAGCACCTATGGAGGTAGGAGGCTCAGGCCAATGTCACCTGCCCAATGTCACAAGCAAAGGCCACCCTTCCAGAGAAGGGCAAGGTCCACAGGGCTGCCTGCCAGGCCAGTAAGGGCAGGTTAGGCTCCTGTCACAAGAGCTAACCATGCAGCCTCCAGAGCTTGGGACTGCTGATCACAGGGATGCATTATAGGCTTTGCTGATCCCCAAGAGTTCCAGGCTTGCTCCACACATGTGCAGCATCCTGAGCCTTCACTGTGCCCACCCTGAGCACAGCAGGCTCCAAGAGAGAATCATTTCCTCTGCTCAGCATCACCATCAGGATCTCCCAACCTGACCCATGGACTTAGAGCCACGCAGCATCCATGTAGAGACCCACACGACCTCACAACCACCCTTCACCACAGTCCCACTGTGGACTGTAGCTCCACACAGAGCTACAGAGCTCCCTGTGCAAAGAGCTCCCCTTGGCTTGCACACCAGCTGAATGCTCTCACAAGCCACAGTGAATCCATGGCCAGTCCACAGGTGAGTACAGAACTCTCAGCAGGTGGGGGAAGAAAGCCTACAAATCTTTTAGCATGTTCCAGCCCTAGGCCACCAGACAGAAGTTCTGTTGTGCCTTGACCACAGCAGGCCAAGAGCTGTCTCCACCCACTGAGCCCTGAATCTACAGAAATCTCTCCCAGTCACTGATACCAAGACAGGCCTCCTTGGCTACCAGATGCCATTCAGCTATGCTGGCAGAGATCTTTCCCTCCTTCCAGAGAGACCTGACTGCAAAGGGAGAAACAGTTGGCTTCCAAAACCCTGGATGACCACCAGAGACAAGTTCTGCAGCCCCACTGCCTGCTCCAACACCAGGGAGATGGTAGAAATGAGACAGATGCAGGAAGAGGGAGAAAAGAGTTAAATCCAGAAAGATGAGGCAGCTCCATCCTGCACTGACAGCTCAGCCTTCCAGAGGAGCCACTCCTTCCCAGCCTTGCCTGATGCTGCCAGGGAAACCACTCCCTTTGCTAGCCACAGCAGGAGTCACCACAAATACCCTTATCAGTATCTGCAGGCCCAGCAGTACAAGCTTTCTCTAGTCCATGCTTAGGCAAACACAAAGGCAAGGCACAATGCCCAAACAGAAAGGCTGCAAGACAACCACAGGCGTGCCTAGGTCATATCCCCAGAGCAGGGCAGCACCAAGCACAGATGCTGAGCCCTTCCAACAGCATCAACTGCTCCACTCCATCTCCAGAATCACCAGGGGAAGAAGTAGCAGTACTGGGGTTCTCAAGTCCAGACGAAGAACTTGATGCAAGGTCAAGGACACAAACTAGTGGTGAGGAAACTGGCTGCTCTGACCACGTGGGCCCTAGCACACCAGTAACCCACCATGGCTCCCATTCATCCCGCTCCAAACATGACAAGTTGAACTCTGCCTCTGCCTGGCTCATCTTGGGCAGTGTCCTGCTCATCACCCTCCACCTTGGGCCAGCAAGAGGCACTGCAGTGTGTCTCTTCTCTGTCTCCCACGATCCAAAATCAAAAGCTGGACTGCACATAAAAGTCAGCTTGTTGGAGGACACAAAGACACAAGGTGGCTGAGAGCACCAGGCTCCAATGAGCAGTCAAGCTCAGTGCTTTCTCACCTCTGGTTATCTTCCTGTCACAGTCCACTCAGCACTACACTGTCACAGACAAGTTCCCTTCAAGCTGGTCCAATCCTTGGGAGCACCATCCCACAAGCACCAAAACAGGGTTCCTCAAACAGTACGAGTCACATCCAGAGCAGAAGCACTGTGTGAGAGCTATCAGCCCAAGCACTGTGCCCGTGCCAGGCCCCAGTGCCAGCCTCCAGCACACGTGCCCAAGCACAGAGGCACAGCTGCCGGCCGCTCTGCTGACCCTGCCCCCCACGGCATTCCTCATCGGTCACACCAGCTCCTGCAGAATTACTGGGGAGCCAGACTGTCTGCCACAGATAAATGCCCACCTGTCATTCTCTGGAGACCCCATTGCCACCTAGCATCAGTAGCCAGGTTCTTCCTCACTCCCCAGCAAGTTCTGATGCTCTTTTGTTTGCTCATTGTCCTGGACTGTACTCACCAGAGCATTTGGCTCTGGCTTGTAGCCATCAGGCAATACACTTTCTGCTCACCTCTCAGCCTGAATAGCATCATGGAGAAACTGTTTCATCAGACAGGAGCTCTCAGTACACACCACCTGAGGGCTCAGTGAGAACTCTCAGGGGATGAAAGGACTACAGCAAGCTCAGAAACACACGATAGCGCTAGAAACAAGAGTATGGAAAAGGACAGAGCAAGTAGAAGAGACCATCTGCTTTCAGCCACAGAGTTGCAGGTCCAGAGGGAGGGCTGGCTGCACTTCCTGCAACCGGAGGATCTGCCAAGGAACTTCCCACCTCGGGGTCACCAACACTGGCCTCTGCTCCATAACCAGTTCCCTTACGCTGCTGACAACTTGTTCAGCAGAAGCTATCAGAAGACAGCAAGCTTTTCTCATCCAATGCCTTCCAGTTAGGGTTACCCAAGAAACCATCTGCTGTCAGGTGCCTTTCACCACAGATCACCCTCTGCAGATCTGGAAGACTTTGTGGATGCCAGTGCTCATCTACAGAGGGTGAGCTGCAAGGGCCTTGAAGGTCAGGGAACATCCTGAGGGGGTAAGCTAGGTAGTGAGCAGGAGAGTTTGCCAGCCCCAGCAGGCACACCTTACCGTGTGAGGGTTATCATAGTAGACGCCGATGGAGTAGAGCTTTGAAGAGATGCTGCAGCCATCCGTGAAGAGCTGCCCGGACTCGCCATACGGGCCGACCCTGAACTTGTAGGCCAACGTGATGTTGCTGACAGGTGGGGAGCCAGCACTCACAACCACCTCTGTGAAGAGCCCCGAGTAGACAACAAAACCGAAGACAGTCAGCAGCAGCAGCGTGACCAGCGCCGCGATCAGCCCGAGGAGCACCCAGTCGGACATGATGGACGCTTGGTGCTCCATGCTTCCTGAGGCACTAGGGGCAAGAGGACAGAAGAAAAAAGGAGAGGCAGTTAAGTTACCACTCAGTCAAGCAATCGCTCTCTAAAGCTACTTATTTGCAGCAAAACGCACCCGCTTCCAATTCCTCTTACATGTGAAGCTAAAAGAGTGTGGAAACTCTACAGAAATCTCCTGTATATTAGTCCCACATTGCATCAGCCTGTTCCAATTGGTTACCAGGTACAAATGATACTGCTTCAGTGCCTCTTGGGAATGAGGTGGTTATGGAGGGGGGGATGGAGAGGCACTGTGCCCGTATCCCCAGAACCAACCACACCGCTCATAGCCAGCCTTGGATTCAAGAGAAAAATCAGAACTACCTCAGAGCCTGTACCACCAGACAGATCATCAGATACACAGCACTGGGCTGAGGGTCAGAGATCCTTAATCAAAGAATTACGATTTACAGATGCCAGACCTCACACTGTGACCCTGGCAGCCCCTTTGTCATAAAGTCTAGAAGCCCAGGCCTTTAATGACCCAAAAAAGTATCACGCTGGTTCAGAACTGAGTCCTGCATCCAACCCAAGCAACCACAGAGGGTCAGAGGAAGCTGAAGACCCAGTTAGAAAATAACATCCCCAACATGCTCAGGTGCAATGAATCACTGGTATTCCTTTTAGATGGCTTTCTTTCTTTTAACTTAAAAGATTTTATGTAACCCCAACTGAAGCTTCCTGTTTTGTTTGGAATCTTTTCCCTCTTGGTGCTGACTGCAGGACACAGCAGCCTGGCCAACGCCTCCTGCTCATTCTCACCCACCAAGAGCAAACCGCTCTGGGGATTTGCAACCCAACCCATTGCTGGAGAGTTGTTTGTGTTTTATTCTCCCTTGACACACAACTTTGGTCACAAGGACTGACTGCAACGTTCCCCTGGGACTTTCACGGGAGCTGGCTTCGAAAGCAAAAGTTGATGTAAGCAATTCACCTTTCCCTCTGTGTTATAAACACGCTTTGCCCCAAAACAGTTGTTGGTGGCAGCTGCTGCTTGCTCAGCTTTACAGCAGAGAAAAGCCACATCCTGGTAGGAATCGTGGGTGGCTCTGCTCTGTTCAACCCCAGCAAACAGGGGTACAGCAAACCCAAGCCCTTCAGAGCCGGTGGTGCCATCCTCCCAGCGCCACTGCAGCAGTGGGCCAGGTACCTTCTCACTCCGTGGCCCTACTCACCTGCAAAACCAGCTCACAAGCCCAGAAACGGTTCAGGACATCTGATCCAGGGGGGTGTGGGATCTGTGGCGCTGCAGCAGGGGAAGGAAAAAAAAAAAATTACACATCGTTGCTTCCTTTCAAACTCACGAGGTCAAAAGCAACACGGAGTCAGGGCAACCTGTCACCTCAGACGTGCTCCCCAGGGGATGCGCACCCTGAGCAGGAGCAGCATCCTTCTCCTGCAAGGACCACAAAGCCTGAGAGCTCTTCCCTGAGCTGCAGCTGAATGCACGGGCAGCGACAAACAAGAGAAATTGGGAAGGAAAAGTGGAGGAAGACGATGTGTCCCCAGCCCGGGCCATCCCCTGGGACACCTACACCTCCATCCCGATCTCCAGCGGCGCCTCGCCTCGCCTCCTCCCGGTAACCGACACCGAACCACGGTTTTGGGGATGCTGCCGTGAGCTGCCAGTCCCGCAGCCAGCCTGAGAGCCCATGAAGGCGGCTGGCACCGGAGAAAAAGGGTATTTTGGCCTATTCTTCGTCATTCCCGTGCTTTCGTTCTCCGCCGGCGGCACACGCGGGTGCTTTCCCGGCTGCCCCATTCACGGGAGGCGGGAGCAGAGCTCGCCCAGCCCCTGCTCGGCTGGGAGGGAGCCCGCACCCCGCCGGGCGGAGAGGGGCGAGGGTCTGACCCGAGCTGCCCTCGGCAAGCGCCCGCGACGGGCGGCACCCGGCACCGACCCAGCCGCCGCAGCACCGAGGGACCCTCCCGAGCAGCCGCCGCCGGGCCCGGCTGCCGCCCCCAGCGGCTCCAAGCAGGCCGCGGCCTGGCGGGGGAGACCGGAGCGGAACGGCGCTGTCCCGCCCAGC
>WBNH01003435.1:270798-283385 GCA_013401255.1 Urocolius indicus | reverse complement strand
GCTGTGCTGGGCTCTGCTGGGCTGGACTCTGCTGTGCTGTGCTGGGCTGGACTGTGCTGTGCTGGGGCAGCGGCAGCGCCCCCCCAGAGCAGCGTGCCCCTGCCTGACACAGCCCAGCGCGGCTCCCAGCCCTTGGCAGGGCTCCTCGGCCATGCTGCACCCCTGCCCCCGTGTCCCACAGCCCCTCACTGCACAGCACAGCCCAGCACAACACAGCACGGCACAACACAGCACGGCACAGCATAGCATGGCACGGCACAGCACTGCACAGCAGGGAGCGCAGGGCCCAGCTCGCCCCAAGCCCCGTTGGTGGGGGCATCTCTGCCTCACAGACAGCTCTGTGTCGGTGACACGGCTGGACGTGAGTGATAAACAAAGCTGTTGTGTCTGTCCTCCAGCAGCCCCTGCGCTGGGGCTGTGGCAGCTCGGCGCACACGTCCCAGCTGAGTGACCTCTGAGCCTCGGGCTCTGTAACAGCCGGAGCCGCCCGTTCAATGGGCTCCTTCCCCAAGGCGCTGGACAAACTGGAGCCACCGATGCCAAGGAGGCAGCAGCCGCACATCAGAGTCCTGACCTCAAGGCCTGGCCGGTCTGGGCAGTGGGCAAAGCTGCTCTTCGGCTCTGGGTCCCTTCGCACCAAACCCAGAGGATTTTGAGCAGCCATTCACAGGTTCCTACAGGCCCTTCACTGGGTCTGTTGCAACGTGGCAAAATTGCCTTGGTTTCTGCCCGTGTGCAGGCTTTCCCACTGCCCAGCTGGAAGGGAAAACAGCCAGCTAGCCTGGCAGACAAGGACAGCACCAGCCAGCAAGGGAGAACACCAGGAGAGCTGAGAAAATGTAAGATATTTATTTTATTCAACGGGTTTGGGGGCTTTGGCCAGATGTTCTCAGTTAATCCATCCTTCCTTCAACCCAGTGCAGGAATGGGGCATTCTCCAGCTGTGTCCAAGAGGCTGACTACTTTCTTTGCATCAGCTGGACTTTATCACCCAGAAGGGAACCGCATTAACTACTTGCTGAAGACCCACAAAGCTTCAGCCAGCACACGAGCTGTTTAGGAGCACCATTGTCTTGCACATCCCTCACCAACCCAAGCTCTGATGCGCTCAGACAGCTTATGCCACAAGGCAGCTTCACAGCCTACTCACACCTCATGATACCTTTGGGAGCACACAGCACCACTGCAGGCCTGCAGCCTTTGCCACTTGCCAGACAACTCCTCAGGTCCCTGTTTCTTTCCAAGGAATGACACCAAGCACAGTAGCTGAGAGAAGCAAGCAGCCTTCCCTAACCTCCTGCTCCTCTTTCAAGAGAGATGTGCTAGAAGGGCCTGGACATAATTGCTATCTTTATTTTCTTCCTCCTGTATAGAAGCAACCTTCATATCTCTCTCTTTACACCACATTTTCTCCATCCTCTTCAACCCCCTTAGCAGGAAAAGTTTGCTCTCTGCTGGTACACCCAACACCCCACCTGCCTGAGCCACCTCCAGATGCAGCAACCAGAAGCAGAGAAGTTTGCTGCTGTCTCTCCTGCTGTGGTTTCACATCCGCTTCCCACACGCCCCAACCCCCTTTGCTGAGGCTGTTTGCAGAGGCAGCTCCAGGCACTGCTTTTCACCACCGTGAAGCCAAAGATCTCATTTATGAACAGCAGTTTGAAATACTGTAATATCTGTCCTTCTCCAGCAGCTTCCTAGTAAGGATCTCAAGGCTTTCTGTGAACTGGAATTGGTTAAACCTCAGAGGTCCTCCTTGTGTTTGGTGTCACAGCTCTTTTGCAGCTGGAAGAAAATGTTTCAGCTTGAGTACATGTCTCGCCTGGAGCCACACAGTGAATCACTGGCAGGAATAGGAACGGAACCCAAAAGCCCTTTAAGTGCCAGCTCTGACCATCAGACACTTCTCTGTCCTCCAGCCTTGGAGTTACCTCACACATTTAACACTTTACACATATGTTTTCCCATTACAAACATTTGGGTCTCATTTAACAGCTTCGTGCCTTCATGCTGAAACAGTGCATTGAGAAGAGCCAAGGCAGGAGGATGCAACACGTGCTGTCAGGCTCACCAGCTGCCCTCCCCTGCTCAGCATCGCTCGAGCCGTGTTACACACCCACTGCAGCACAACACAGGCATCAGCCAGACGGGCCAGCTGCCCACTGGAGGTCCTGAGTGTCCACTTATGGCTGACATCTGGTCTCAGCAGACTTGGTGGGGACCACGCTGGGTTCCACAAGTTTCTGATGGGGCACACAGATCAGACCACTCTCATTTGAAATCTATCTTAGTGGCAGACAGGCAGAAGTGGAGCTGGTTGTGTGCAGATGCAGATGTGGGCACGCTGGCCTGGCACACTCCCACCTGGCTGGCTCCAAGCAACATTTCTCTATCTACCTTACTAAGAGGGACTCCAGCTTCATCCCAGCAGTACCAGTCAGTGGTGGTGCTCAACAGCCACTGCACTCCACCCCTCAGTGCTCCACCATCTCAGTGAGGCACACACTATCTGTGCCAAGCCACTTGCCTCAGCCTGTGTCTCAGCCCTTGGCTTCCCAGTTCTGCTCTCTTCTGCTGCACCCTCCTCACCTTGCTCTCATGACCCAGCAAAGATGTGTCGCTGTCCTTCCACTCTCCCTTGCCCTGGATGTGCCTTTTATCTGCTGGAGAAGGTGAGCTGAGCTTTGCGAGTTTCACTTTGGATGCCTGGTAAGCAAAGAGATATTGTGAGGATGCTTGTCACCTTGGGAACGTGGCAAAACACAAACAACTCTGACTAACTCAGCATGAAAATACCCTCCCTAGAGGGGCCAACAAGAGGCCAGAACAGAGTACACAGCTCTGGGGAATTTCCATCAGCACTAACACAGATGTGCTCCACTCCAAAGTACTTTCTGGCTCTCCATAGCATGGCAGCTCTGCATTGCTGTTGATGAACCAAGACCAGCACTTGGCCCCCAAGATGCTGCCTGCAGAGCCAGAGGCCATTTCTCAAAGAAGCCCAAAGCTACATTCCTCAGAGCAAGATGCATGCCCAAACAGTGCAGGGATCCCACAACCCCACACGCTGTGACATGCAGTCTGTCCCATGTATGCCCCACCAGGCAGGTACTACATTCCAAGATCTGTGTGTCCACCCCACTGCTGGGGTTTCCTCTCTCCACCCTGCCACCCAGCTGTGCTGCTGGCACCTGCTTAGAAACCTTCCCTAATTTTATCACCTGCCCAATCCACTCCATACATAAACTGGAAAAGTGCTCTCTAGAGGAAAGATACTGCAGAGGGCAGGGACTGCACTGGTAGGGCTCAGCAGGGCAGGAGGGGGTTAAGCAGTCAGGATGAGGGCAGGAAGGGCTATGTGGGTGCAGCTTGGACCAGGGAGGATTCAGCTCTTGGCTTGAAGTGCAGGGTTAGTGTCCCTGGCAGGGTTAAGGTGCTGGGAGCAGGAGGTTCTCTGGAAAAAAATCCCCAAAGGCTACACAGGACAGCAGAGATTTACACCTCTGCATAACAGCTTCCACTTTCTCATCACCACCACAAACTTATCATGTTTGCCACGGTGCAGCTTCTTGTACCAATGCATACAGTGTCTAAAACCATAATCATTTGTTGCAATGAAACTGCTGTTGATGGGAAATCCTCCTCGGGAGACTAGGAAGGGCTCACATGTGCAAACACACACTTTCTGGCATCCTGTGAGAGCCACACGTGTGAAAAGCAAACGGCACAAGGAGCCTCGTGGCCCTTCAGCCCTTCACCTTTGGTGCCCCTGCTAATGCAAAAGAGGAGACACACTGAGGGATTCATTACTTGTCTGTTGTTTTGGCCTCAGATTTAAATTCATTTCCCACTGCATTCTTCTGTGTTTCTTTCTTGTGACAGGAATTCAAAATTCACAGTGTTGCAGAGTGAGAAAAGCATTTACATCTCTTCAGATAAAACTTAAAAGTGTGAAGGAGGATGGAAATTAGTCTTCAGGTTAACTGTGCATTTAGTTCACAAATGCTAAATAACAAAATATTTTTCTATTCCTGTCATGAAATGCAGAGTTGTTAAGCTACGGAATGAACTTTTCAGGCAGGCAGGTAACCTCCCCTACCTCCTGCCTCTTGGTAGTTTGCCAATGTCTGTGTCTCAGTGCTGACTTCTGTCTGGGGGAAGTTCCAGGGATACTACAAGCAGACCTTCATGAAGCCATGGAAGAAAAACTTTTGTAGGTTCTTGCCTATGAGCTCTTCTTTTTGCAATGAACAGCAGATTAGAATCCTGCGCCTCTGGTTATCAGCTATTTAGCTGGATGCTAAAGTGGTTTTTTTTCTTTAGCAAATGGTGATGGAGCTTTCATCTCTTCCTTTCAGATGTCACATCACTTCTGATAGCGACTGTGAGTGATAAGCAGTGATTCAGACTCCCCTCCCCAAGGCCACCAATTGCATTTGTACATCGCTTTGATTTTTCTGGGAATAAAAGATCACTCAGGAATCTGAGGGGATGCATTATTCATCTCTGAACTCCTCTGAAAAATCATTTTAAGCTGTTTATAGCTCCAGTCATTTAGAACTAAGCTGCTCAACTTTGACTCATGACCAAACAAGTCTGGCCAAATTCCTCTGGTGATGCCAGGCAAGGGCCAGTGGGGATTTCTTCTCTGTAGCCACATTTTGTTCTCCTCATATCAGTAGTGATGCTTCTCACAGATGTTTGTGTTCTATCCAGAGGGGAGTATCTCTCTTTACCTGCACTGGGACAGTTTGTACCTCCTGTGCAGTCTGTCACACACACATGAAGAATGGGGCTATACATGTTTTTCTTGCTGAAAACATGAGATATTTTACCCAGAGTGTTCTTCCATTTTCCATCCAGACAGAAACAAGAAGGAAAGCAGGATCACACCGTGCTCTGTCACTCTGGGTTTGCAAACTGTGCTCGCAAAAAGTGCCTGTTTTCATGTGGTCTTGTCAACAAGTTCGTTCTCTACAGCGAGTGACACTTTAGACTGTCACCCAGCATTTTTAATGAGGGATCTCCTAACAGGCTACAAGGACTTCCAGCAAGGTTTTAAGAGCTTTACACAACTGCACTCTAACCAGAGAGGAGCTGACGTTCTGCAAAGCAAAGCAGCCCAGAGGTAATGATACCAACAGAGCTTTTACGGCAATGGTTCTCCTGTAGTTTTGGGTTTTTTTTCCAGATAGATACAGCCTTTGAATTACTGAAGCGAAAAATACTCATCAAAAAACTTCAGCATGAAATGGAGAGATTAAGTCCCAAGTTTATGCCTTTAACTTAGGGAGGTTTTTGTGCAGCTCTGTTAGTCTGAGCTGAGTTGCCTGGAACAAAGGCTCCTGTTTGAGTGATCAATATTAAACTTCTCTAATTGAAGAGTCCAGCAGGGCATTTTGTACAAGCTCCACATTTCAGCATGAACAATTTTAGAGGAAAACTTCCAGAAATTGCCACTCTGAGTTGCAAAAGCTTTGAATTCATAAATATTTCTGTGTGTCAGGGACAGTTCTCTGGCAAATTTCAGTGTTGTTTTCCCTGAGTAAGTGACCAAGTGAGCTGATGTGAGTCAGTCAGTCACCACTGTACAAACACACAAGTTTTACCATTAACTCAGACCATCCTAGAACCATTAGCACTAAGCTAATGCTGGTGCATTGACCGAGGTGGAGGAAAAGCTGCTCATTTCTAGCAACAGTACCCTGGGTAAAGATGAACAGGACCTGGAGGATTGCCTAGCGCTGAAGAGAGATTCCATTTCACGTAGCATTTGATGTTACCTCTTCATTCAGCCTTAGCCAAGTAGAAATCCATCTTTCTTGAGCACAAAGCAACACACTAAAACCACATCCACAACAAAGTACATGATCCTAAATCATCAGTTCATGGTCTCACTACAATTTAAGTCATCCAACACAGAGATTATCTCCATGACTGGAGAAATAAAGCACAATATCCCAGGTAGCAAGGCAGGCTGTCTTGTTTCAATCTTTGTCACTTAACTGCTGTCAGAAGACAAGTGTGGTGGAAAGCAGTCCACAATCAAGTAGCACAGCCACCACTTTTTCTTGCTTGCCTTTTTCCAACAGCTAACGAATGAATGCATATGACTTGCAAAAATTGAGTCTGAGCCATACTTCTGAAGGCAGAAAGACTGCATAAAGACAGCTCCAGTCTGAAGTAGAAAAAGACCTTTGTGGCAAATTGAATTTAGTAATGTCACTGGGAGCTTCTGACTCAGAGCCCAACTCTGCCCAGCTGCACACTCAAACCACCACCCCACATACCTGCCAAACCGGCACGATTCAGCAGCCACTTGGAGCTCTGCCATGAGCAGCTGGACAGAAGATGACTTGATGCAGCTATACAGAACACGTAATGAAGAGGTTCCTTTTATTGCAGGGTTGTAATTAAGTCATACTTTGTCACACTGCTACTGGCTGCAGCAGGAAGGCTACTGGCGAGTTGTACCAGGACAAACAGCAGATGGGATCAGGTTGTTATTCCACTTCAGACCAGTCCACATTGGCTTCAGTGAGTCAGATCAGTTTAACCTAGCTTTTCCTTGCCTCTTCACACTGCCTGGCAGGTAGCCCAGATAAAAGGGCTGCTTTCATAGCACAGATGCAGAGGAGGGTGCTCTGTCTCTAGCCATTAGCAGGAAGGTGTTGCACAGGCTGCAGTTTTCTGGAGGCTCTATGTGCAGCAGAGGAAGGCATTGCTACAGCAACAAAAAGTGCAAGACACCACTGCCAAATGCTTCACCTCTGAAGAAGCTTCTCAGGCTTGCTGCTCTTCCTGTCCCTGCAGGCTGGTTATTGTAGTTTCATTGTACAGGGACACAAAACACCCCATACATGCACTTAAAGCAAAATAATTAAGTACTTTCAGGTTAGCGTTCATCTCATACAAGTCAGGCTTAAGATCTTCCTCCAGTTGGCCACCCAGACAGCTTAACCAGCTCTCAGGTGGGCACCTCTGCTTGCTGAGCAATTCAATGGTGAGCTGACAGCTCCCTCCTCTGTCAGAAAGCACTAAAAGCAGTCTAAAAATCTGTGCTGGTGACACTTGGAGCAGCAGACGTGTTTTCTTTCATTTTTTGCATGCAAATATGGGGAGTCTCCAGGACTCCTCAGCCAAATGCACCGAGTGCTACTAAAGCTTCAGTTCTCTTCCTGCTCTGCAAAGGGTGAGCCTTACAGCCAGCAGCAGAGTATGGACAGGATTTCTTTCCCCTTCCAGCTCTGTAAGCACATACCTGGTGTCCTGCTCTGGTCCTTCTTTGATTCAGATTCTCCAGAGCGTAGCAGCAGCCAGCAGAAGGGAGCAGTGCAGAAGCACTGTCCTGCTCAGCCAAGAATGGAGGTTCCTGCAGGTCACTGGTAGGTCTGTCCTTGCTGCTCAGCTACAGCATGTTTCACATTGAGGGATATCTGTTAGTCCTTCTCTTCTGCATGTGAGAAAAAAAGAGTGTATTTAGCAAGCCCTTGATGGCAAATTGAAATCACATATGTACATTTAGTCCCAGTAGGATGTTATCCCTGATCTGTTCCCTTCACTGACAAGCCAGTCTGGGATACAAGCAAAGTGTTGCATGTGCTGTACATTTGTGCTTCCTGCAAAGTTTAAGCCTAAGGGCTTTTTTTCACTGGTTCTTGCAACAAACACAGAAGGAGGGGGCACATAACAAAAACTGATTTGGAAATACTTGTGAAATTGATTCATTATTTCAGGTTGCATCAATATATTCTTCTCAGTTTATCCTCTAAAACTAAAGAAGGAAAGGTTCCATTTCATTTTCACACAATATAATTCACTAAAGCTCTTTTAAATATTCCTAAATTCAGAAAATAGGAGGAAAACAACAATCAGAACTGCACTAAAAGTTAATATTAAATGCTTTACTGTACATTTTCCTATTCCTTTACTATCCTATACTCTAACATTTTACAAAGATTACCATTTCTATAGGTTACTGCTAAATCCTACTGAACATATCTGAATTTTGTCTGTTCTGCTCCATTTAAAAACTTAAAGTTCTGTACAGATTTGGTCTTTGAGCGTAAACTGAATTTCACTGGTCTTGCTTGCTCCCTGCCAGTCAAACTGTAGATTTTTCTGAGAGGGTATTTAACACAAAGCCCCTCCACACATACCACAAGTTAAATTTACTTCTGTTGCATCTTCTTGCCATGGCAGCCAGCGAGCACTTAAAGCCAGAAGAACACCATGTACAAACTTAAAGCAAAGGTGTTATGCTGCTGGGAAAGAAGCTAAATAATTGTGAATTGAAATTAAAATCAGCTTTCAACTGAGCATCAAATTCAGAGAATTGTACAGAGAAAAATGGCTTGCCACAAAAAAAAAATGACAGTGAAGTACAGGAAAGCTTTTCAAAACTGCATGAGGAGCTTCTTGTGCCCTATTTGTGGGAGAGAGGAAGGTGGGTCACACTAGGATTAAGGGATGAGCTCATGAAAGTCACTGCTGCCTGGAGCTGTCATGCCCAAGAGTCAGTCAGGGCCTCCAAGAGGTACAGACTTCTGTATACACATTACCAAGTAGAGATGCAAGGTAACATTTTGGTTTGGGTAACAACTCACCTTTGCATGAGGAGACCAGGAGGATCCCACACCCAGACAGGGAATATTGAACACAAAGATTTCTAGTTGCTTCACTGCAGATTTAAAGAGTGCTTGCTTCATCTAGAGAGATAGAGGATAAGCTTTGACATCCAAGTTGCTCTTGGAAGGCCAATATTCCTCTGAACTGCAACAGTTTCTGTACCAGGGTTTCTCTTGGTGGGAGTGAGATGTGTGACTAGAGGCCAGCAACTTCTGAGCTTGTGTTCCTACTGATGCCAGCTGAGGTCTTTGGATTTCTCTCTCCTTGAGGGAGTGCAGTTCTCTATTCTATGAAAGTCCCCTGCCTATGGCACTGGAGTTCTCCCCCTTGTTAGGGTTATCGTGACAGCAACACTGATCAACGCAGCAGCCACAGGTCCATCTGTAAGCTGATGCCTGTGGAGAGACACAAATGATTTAATTGCTACAGCAACAGGGAAGAAGAATGCTAAAGGACTGGCTTCCAAGGTGGCCACCCCATTTAGGACTTCAGACAGGTGACTTGCCTTTCAGGCTTCTTTATCTGTGCAACAGGTCAAAAAAACTAACTTCATCAAGGCCAGCACTTGGCCTAAATGCTGCATAGACCAAAGAGAGAGGCAGAATGATGTCCTCAATGGAAAAACTAGATCGACTCTTCGTTTGGACTCTGCTTTTACTTATTTTTTTATTTTTTTTACACTGGCACCATTAGGAGAGTTCCCATTTGCTTAATTAGGCCACATATGAGGAACCTGGAAAGACACTTAGCATGCTTTGGAGTAGCTTGACCTACTAATTTTCACCCTTTATGAGTCTGAGCAGACTGAGTTCAGATTGAAGTTCTTGACTTTAAGAGAAGCTGGATACCCAGATCAGCTTGGAAAGGTAAACTGTTGGGAATTTTTGTTTTGCTTTTCTTTAAAACAACACACATATCACCACCACACAAACGCTGCCTGACTTCAGTGGAACTGAAAGAAGAAACAAGAAAAATATCTGGAAAAGATGTTCTGGGATATCTCAGATGTTTCTGGCTATCAGTTAAGAAACATTTTTTTCCCCTGTATGGGCTTTTATCTTGGAAAAAAAAAAAAGGGAGACTCAAGTTTATAACCAAACTAATTGTTTCAGAAAACATTACTTTAAGTCATAATTGAAGTCTCCACGTGTCATGTTATAAGAGCTGNTCTCTCTCCTTGAGGGAGTGCAGTTCTCTATTCTATGAAAGTCCCCTGCCTATGGCACTGGAGTTCTCCCCCTTGTTAGGGTTATCGTGACAGCAACACTGATCAACGCAGCAGCCACAGGTCCATCTGTAAGCTGATGCCTGTGGAGAGACACAAATGATTTAATTGCTACAGCAACAGGGAAGAAGAATGCTAAAGGACTGGCTTCCAAGGTGGCCACCCCATTTAGGACTTCAGACAGGTGACTTGCCTTTCAGGCTTCTTTATCTGTGCAACAGGTCAAAAAAACTAACTTCATCAAGGCCAGCACTTGGCCTAAATGCTGCATAGACCAAAGAGAGAGGCAGAATGATGTCCTCAATGGAAAAACTAGATCGACTCTTCGTTTGGACTCTGCTTTTACTTATTTTTTTATTTTTTTTACACTGGCACCATTAGGAGAGTTCCCATTTGCTTAATTAGGCCACATATGAGGAACCTGGAAAGACACTTAGCATGCTTTGGAGTAGCTTGACCTACTAATTTTCACCCTTTATGAGTCTGAGCAGACTGAGTTCAGATTGAAGTTCTTGACTTCAAGAGAAGCTGGATACCCAGATCAGCTTGGAAAGGTAAACTGTTGGGAATTTTTGTTTTGCTTTTCTTTAAAACAACACACATATCACCACCACACAAACGCTGCCTGACTTCAGTGGAACTGAAAGAAGAAACAAGAAAAATATCTGGAAAAGATGTTCTGGGATATCTCAGATGTTTCTGGCTATCAGTTAAGAAACATTTTTTTCCCCTGTATGGGCTTTTATCTTGGAAAAAAAAAAAAGGGAGACTCAAGTTTATAACCAAACTAATTGTTTCAGAAAACATTACTTTAAGTCATAATTGAAGTCTCCACGTGTCATGTTATAAGAGCTGCACTTCTCTACTACCTTCTCAATCTTGAGGCTGGTGCCTAATGAGGTCCTAGCCATACCATGAAACTCAGGATGAAGACTTTATCTTGAACTATGACACAAACATGAGACAAAGATAAGGGAACATGGGAAGCTAGCACTACAGATACCTTCAAAAAGGAGTCATTTAGAGATGGAGTTAGATTGAGGATTCTCAGAACTGGTAGCAGAGCTTGTTGGTTAGCATCTTCATTAAAATCAAAGCTCTCAATCCATTAAAAGCTATTTACCAAATTAGAAAAAAAGTAACTCCTGAATCACTCTGATATGATGCTATTTCAACAGGGCTCACCTGAAAGAGCAGGACCTGGGGCTGTAAGACCCATCCATATCCAAAGAGCTCTCTGCCTTGGGCAAGGAGATACTGCTCTAGGAAAAGGAGCATACACATGTTGTGATCAAAACACCCAAGAATATTTTATTATCAAAGACAAAACTTTCCCAGGGACAATGAAAAAAACAGTAGGCCACAAGGACCTGTGTCAGAAAGAATAAAATAAACCAACCCTATGACCACAGAACAACTGATCTGTGCTTATAGCCCCAATAAGCTGGTGTCCAAACTACACAGGCAATTTCACTACTGACTTTAGACAGCTGAACTTCTGCCTCAATTTTCCTGTAATGGCAGAGGCACAAGTGTCAACTCCTAAAACAAACTATCACAGGGCCCCATGCCCATGGATACTGTCAACGATTTGCTAAGACTCAGCCCCAGCTGTCTGCATGAAACCATCTATGAGTTGGTATCAAACATTTGCTTGATTTTATTACAAAGTCAGTTTCCTTAAAGCACTTCCCAGAGCAAGCCAGCCCCAGAGGCATGCTTACTTAGAGGCACCAAGCAGCTCCTTCCTCTACAGACACCAGAGCAGTCCATAAAACTTAGCTGGCAACACAAACACCATCAAACAAGGAGGGAATGGGGATGGGAAGAGACATCTATTAATGGGATGGCATCCCAGGATTGGCACAGTACTCAGTTTCCCTTTGGGGAACTCAGATTAAGTAGGCTATCCCCAAATGCCAGCTGAAGGCTACAGTGCCTGTTGCACATGGGAACCTCGAGAAACATGCAGAAGCTGGCTGCCATCAATGCCCTCTAATACACATTAATTCTCTTTTCAGCTAAGGCATGCCCAAGTCCCCCTAAAGCTGGCTCTACCTCTTGAGCCCTCTCAGGTGGGCAAGGAAGAAAAGAGGACACTAATGAAACAATACCCTTCCTCCAGCACACAGATGAGACATTCCATCAGCCACAGGGTTTTGTGGTCTGGTATGAGGACAATCCTCACATAAATGCACGGTGGAAACATGCTCAGATCTTGGCAATAGAACGTAGCATAGAGTCCAATCCTCCTGGCTCTCTCCTGTGCTGCCTGCCAGCTCCTCAGCTTCCTCCAGCTCCCAACAGCTCTGCTCAGCTGCTGTTAACAGCAGAGTTTACCTGCTTAACTGGGAAAAAAAAAAAAAAAACACAACAGAGAACCAACTCCCACTCCAAACAGGCTCAACAGAAAGACCTGTATGCAAGCAGGGCACCCTCACACAACACAGCCAACACCTTTCCCTGGCTCCCTGGGCCTAACTAATGATAGCTGAAGGTCCTGGGGCTGGCTGGGGAGACAGACCCAACACCAGCAGCTCCTCCACAGGGGTTTCACAGCTCACTCTGCTTAAAAGAAAGTAAAGGAAGCACGCACACACCTCTGCCCTTACAGCAAAGGGCTCTTTTAGGGTGTGCGTTAAGACATCCCACTCCCGGGGTCCAGGAGCCCCGGGGTCCAGGAGCCCCGGGGTCCAGGAGCCCCGGGGTCCAGGAGCCCCGGGGTCCAGGAGCC
>WBNH01003435.1:242436-269648 GCA_013401255.1 Urocolius indicus | reverse complement strand
CACCGCCCCCCCCTCCCTCCCCCGTGAGTCCCGCTGCCTGCTCGCTCAGGGCCTGGCCGGTGGTAGAAGCTTTTAGGGGAAGCGCTTCCCGGGTTTAGTTGGGATTTAAACTTTTAGCGATGGGCAGAAATCGCCTCTCGGAGTGGCACCGCCAACTTTTTATTTGGGGTTTGTTTTTTTTTCCTCCTCTCCCTTTGGTGTAGTCGCCGGGGACACGCGGGCAGGCTGCAGCCAGGAGCTCGGGTTTGATTTAAAACGGTTAGTGTGGTCCGTCTTCATGTGGCCCTTAGACTATAAATGATCTACCTTAAAGTTACGTGCCACCTAAAAGCTTCTTTGCCACGATGTCTCTTCCTTTAAGGATGAGAGGAACCTCGAGATTCCTTCAGCTGTGTTTGAGTCTAAAGGGAAAAAAAAAAAGACACACACACACACAAAAAAACCCAAACTATAAAGTTATTGCCTAGCTGGGACAAAATATTGTCCTCATACAGATGATGCTTTAAATACTTTGATATGTCTTTAAGTCTGTTTCTGTGAGGTATCTGGAAGGGGGGTGGACAAGGGTGTTTGTTTTTTTGTTGATGCCTCATATCCAGCTTTTGTTTCTGTCTCTGTATGGTTCACCTGTTTGTGGCAGGGAGCCCTTCATGAGCAGTGGCTCCCACCCACGCGTCCTGTATGTGATGCAGGATGGGAGACAAATAAATCCTAAGACCTACCTAGGGAATGTTATGTTTGTTACTGTTTTTCTCCCCCCAGAACTTACACTAAGCAACAGTTCTGCTGGCTGTTTCATTTTAAAACAGCACACTTCTAAAAGCAAACTCTTAAAGCAAACTCTTAAAAACACTCTTTTTTTAATCTCACAAAACTCAAAACTAAGTTTTACTTACCCTAGATGTTGCTTGTGACTCAAGGATTAGATTTTCCAGTGGTTTCATTTCAGGATTTTTTTTTTCCAGTAGGGAAATACAAAGTCTCTCCCTTCCTGAAAAGATTGTTTGTGAAAATATATACTTTCTGTTGAAGGCTCTTCTAATGCATCTGTGTGCCTTCCTCCTGCCTTGGTCTGCCTTTACCCAGGTCTCTGGCCACACGTCACTGGCATTTCTGTTTCAAATCTGCAAACTGATTCTGGCTCTGATTTCATTTAAAAAAAAAAAAAAAAGAAAAATTGCCATTAGCCTTATTTTGTTTTAATTAGTTCTCTGAAATGCTTAACAGTACATTCAGCACAAATGCTTGACGGGAATTAATTGTAATGGGCAATTTGTATCATTTCACGTTAGAATACACGGAGGGGGTGTTAAATAGTTTCCAGAGACATAAATGAACCTTCATGTGAGGGGCAAAAGAAATTCAGTTACAGAGAGAAGTGGAGCAACTCTTGTGCTATCCCTCCCAGCTCACCAAGCTCTCACTCTGGCCGAGTGCCACAGCAGTTGAGCGCCAGAGGCGGGGAGTTCTCTGAGCCAGGAATTGACAGTAAAAACATCCTAAATGATCTTAACTGCCACCAGGATGTAGGGCCAGCGATGGCCCTTCAGATAAGCAAATTCCAAATTAAAACAATTTGATCGTTTCGAGGGGCTTAGCAATACGATCATCTTTCTTCATTTATTTAAGAGTAACTCTTGTTATTCCTACTTTTTACACTTTTTCTTTCAACATCTTTACATTGCCCTGAACCCTCTTGGCTTTTCATTACACTGTTTCTGTGGTCTGCTCCTCCTTGGACATTTCTGACCTTGACCACTGCCTTCTCATTCGCCTCTTGTATCTTCTCATTTGATCTCTCTTTATCTTTTTATTCTTTTTATGCCACTCAGACACTAGAGCCTTTTATAAAACACTTAATCTGGCTCGTGCATTATTCCACATCAATTTAAATGCTCAAATGCTGTTTAACTGATGTGGAGGAAAAGTTTAATCAGTGAGTTTGAGGAAGTCAGCATGTCAGTAAAGGCCAGCCAGCATGCCCTTTAGATCTTAAATTGATCTGTGATGAGTCTGTCCTAGTAAACAAGTAATAAGGGTGAAACCTCTTCATATAGAACAGTACCTTGCAAAATAAATGCACCAAATTAACAGCTTACCTTCGTTCCCAGGGGTTACAGCTGTGCAAATGCACAAACCTGAATGTCCTGCAACAGTGGACACTGTATAAGTAGGTAGGTAGCTAAGCAGAAAGAGGTAGTTCCATGCTTCTTTAAGGATCATCTCAAAAATAAACACACATATCCCCAAAGACTCTCTCCAGTACACTGGTTAAGTTATCATTGCTCTAAGCTGTCTTACACCACTGTTAGATGTCAGGGTGCTTTCTGGCCTTGACATGATCTCAGTTCTCATCTCATTCTGAACTGTGAATAAAAGCTGCCAAAATCATCATTGGAATTGGTAGAGCAACTATTGATCTGGCTGTCATCTCTTCTGCTCTTTTTTTATCACTATGTTTTCACTTAGAGGAGGCATTTGCAACAGTAAAAAACCTAAGGTATCCATAGACCACTTCTTAATTAAGATCTATGCCATCCACTGTTGTGTACACACAACCAACAGCCAGTCCTTCCTAAGTGAATCATCTAATTAAAATAATCAGAACAAGGTTCACTGTCTGACCAGCCTTCCTGACCAAGGCCTCTAGCAGAAGGAACAGATGGAGAGTCACTAGTATACTGAGTAAAACTGGGCAGTGCACCCACAATGAGCACAGGGTCTTTCTTTCCTCAAGCTCTGACAGGTGTGAGGTTTTGTTTGCTTTTCTTAAATTACTTTTTTATATCAGAAACAAGGCTGAATTTGTTCTCTTTGCTCAGTTAATTACCGGTGCTTTGCAACAGCAAGTAATTCTGTCTCATCTGACCCTCACTGATTGAGCTGTCACATTTCAATGTGTGGATGTGTGCAAAGTGATTCCATCTTCACAGTTTTAAGCAAGGTTGTCTTTGCATGTGTCAGTGGTTTGAAAGAACTAACAGCTCTCCATGTACCAGCTATCCCTGTTTATGTTCGTCGATAACATTTTGGTTTTCTTGTATTTTACACCTGGAGGCTCTTTATTCTTCACCTTCTATCTGCTCTGCTGAAATAGTGTGAGATGGGGTGACTGTCTTACAGTAGAATCTTCTCTTGGTAGTGACAAAGTGAAATGGCTCCTTTTTTTGAACTTCAATCCAAAAGCTGTTTGGAAAGGCTGGGTTCCACGTAAACCACAGCAGAACTAAGCTCTGTGCTTGAAATTGGAAGTGTTGCTGGGAAGATTTTAAATTATATGGTGGAATGTTGACAGATGAGAATAAGCATGCAGTTTGGGATAAAGAAAGTATTAGAATTAAGAGTACAGCCTTGAGAAAGTTCAAGTCATGAAGTTGACCAGAAAAGTAAATAAGAACGTGAACTCTGGCAAGTCAAATGAAAAATATAAGGACCTACCAGAAAGACTCTGAGCAACATCATACTAATAGCCAAAAAACCAATCCTTTCCAAGTATATCAGAAGCAAAAAAAGGAGTCTGGGAGAGGAGGGGCAATAAATGGTGAAGAAGTGAAAGATATATTTGATAGAAAGTTGAATGACTGATGTGCATTCCTGTTTGCTGTGAAGAAGTCCAAAGAGGTTCCTGTGCCAGAAATTCTCTTTATGGGGAACAGGACTCATTGGCAGATCTGTCTCTGCTTGAAGTGTCAGCAAAGAAGTTTATAGAGCAAAGTGATAAATATAGTTACAGAATGCCAAGACCAGATGGTGCTTGCCCAAGGGTTCCAAAGGAAACTCGGGCCTGAAATGGCCAAATTATTAATTATGCTATGTAACTTCTCACCTTGAAGCCAGAAATGTAGAAAATGGCTTACATGGTAGCAGTTCTTAAAGATAATTCAGCAGGATACCACAGAGTTCAATGGCTTTTTAACAACAAGCTGTAAGATAAAATATTGACCAGATGGGCCAACAGCTTAGTGGGAGCAAGTCACTGTGGCTTTTGCAAAGGAAACGGCGTCACTTAAATCTGCTGCAGTTTATGAATGGCTTCATAAGCACAGAAGGAAAATTTGGGACGAGAAAAGACTAGGGATCTGTTTGACACCTGTACTGCTCAGTGTATTCATAAATGATCTGTTGAGAAAAGTGTTAAGGGAAGAAAAGACAAGCTGACTAGGAAGAGTTGCAGCTCATCCTTCTGACACTTAAATTATGGGCAGTAAAATGTCAAATGAAATTTGTTCCAGGTAAATACAAAGTTGATGGGGGGAAAAAAACCACTTTTGTTTATGCACTGATGGGGTGAAAGTTATTGCTGCTTATGAGGCAGAGCTTGCATAACTGTGACAATGGGGAGTTTAACGTTCAGCAGTGATTGTGTGAACACGTGAGGGGCTTTAAGGAAGGGAATAAAGAAAACAGAGGGATAGCATCATGGCTCTTAAATCAGAACACACTGGTGACTGTGGGTTTGTACGAAGAAAAATGGATTTTGAGGTACAGTGCAACTGGAAAAGCCAAGAAGAGGCTCAGAAGAATGATCAGGGACAAGGAATGGATTCCATACATGGGATTCTTAAAAAAGATTTGAACCCTTCCTCTTGGCAAAGATACGAGTGAGCACAGTCTAAGTCTAGATGAGAAGAGATGGTGCCTCTCCCACAGTCTACACTGAGACTGCAGAATGCAGCACTGCGAAGTGCTTTGAATGACAACGATTTATGTGGCTTCAGAATCAAACTGATGAACTCACAGAAGAAAATGCTATCAAACAGGCTGCTGAGCACAAAGATTAAAAAAAAAACCCTCCCAAGCTGGAAATTGAGAAAAATACACCTTCAGAGGTACATTTGCTCCTTCTTGTAGCATGTCTTAGCCACTTGGGGATACCTGTGTGTGTCAGACAGTGCTGGACTTGATGGGTGTTTGATACAAGCCAGTGCAATCCCAACAGATGTCGTGTGACTGGAGGAGGAACACAGGTGAGAGTATCAGCTGTGGGTACAAAAAGATATCTGTTTGAAGAGCTATTGTTAGTTTCTCATGTGCATACATACTCCTGCTGCCAGCAGTGGTGGGTGCTGTAGAGGCAGAGCCATCTCACCCAAGCACAAACTGCCTCATTGGGTGCCCCATATCCCATTTGACCTACTGGAGATGTCTGAGCAAATACCAAGAATAAAACTGGCACAAATGCAAAGCGTTTTGCAGATTGCACACAAGTGGAAATCCACAGATCTACTATAATTACCTCAATATTAAGCCCTAATCTCATTTTGTGCCAAGTAATCTTGGGACTCAGTATTGCATAAGAGAAGTGCTCTCGTAAGTCATTGTACCTACAGATAACAAAGATCTAGTCAGTAGAGGCAAAGTAACAAGAAGGTTAAGTGAGGGTGGAAGGAAGGCAATGGCAGATGCTGATCCTGGGGACAGAATGCTATTCTCTGCCTCAGTAGTCCCAGCTTTGCCTTCCACAGTAGAGTAAGGTAGGGGAGAATGCTGGAATTAATTGTCTTCCCTGAGTTCTGAAATGCTGTTAATGTACTAATTTTATAGAAACAGAGAGGTGAACAGCAAAGGGGTGAACTTTGCAGATTATCAAGAACAAAGAAAACCTTTAGTAGACCGGGAGGACCTTGCTGAGTTTGGTGTTTGCAAAACAGGATGCATGGTGACAATGTTAAGACAGAGTTTTGCTTGTCCATATTGCTGTTTTAGTTCCTAACAATTTTGGCTTAAATAGGCTTTAAAAAGATGTTACAGGAACCTCCTTTTGTGAATTTTTTTTCCCCAATCATGTGTTGAAAGCAAATTAAATATTCTGACTTGGAAAGGAAATGAAGGCATCTGTTTCGTTTGCACTTAAAAAACAATGCAAGAAAGCCTTACAGATAAAACAGGAGAAAAGGAGAAACCGAAAGAAGACAACACAAAACAGAAGCTCGAAAACATGAAAAGTAACTGGGACAAAAAGGAAGCTCAAAGAGAAACTGAAAAATTATCGTTCTAAAAAGTTGAAATGTGTTAAGAAGCAAGGCAGCCTTGCCGTGTGCCCTGCTGTGAGGCCTGCCTGCCTTCGCTTTGAACCTCACTCATCCCGTGTGCCCATGTCCTTGTTTCAAAGATCGAATGCTCAGGCCCCATCTTTTCTCGCTGCTGCTTAGGATCTTACACTAGTGTCTGTAGCTGTTGGTCTTTCTTGGTTACACCTCTTCCACATTGTCCTTTTTTCTAGTTCTGCCTTAATTGTTCTTCATATGGACGCTGTTCTATAGTTTAATCATCTGTTTTGCCCTACTCTGAGTCATTTCCAGTTCCTTCAGTGTCCTTTGACGTGAGGAAGATCACAACTGCACACCAAGTTGAGAGATGTAGGCGTGCTTGTGGATTCCTACCTTGGCTTAATGATTTCTGATTACTTCATTTTTTTTTCCCAGTTAGCTCTTCAGAGCATGAACTTGTATTTTAAAGGAATTAACTATATAACCCTTCTACCCCTTGAGTAGAAGTCATCAGCTCCCAGTCCATCATTTCATTTAGGACGTTGAATCTGTTTTTACCTTGTGTATCACTTCACATTTATCTATTTCAAGTTTTATTGCTTAAGCACAGAGGCTGTTAAGGTTCTGAAATTCATCACAATAAGCCCTTGCCTTTATTACCTGAACATCTTGGCATCATCAGTAAATTTTGTGGTTATTTCTATCTTTCCTTGCTTTTATAGGTCCTTTAGGACTGTCGAGGTGTGCAGGTTCCACTGCTGGTCTGCTGTGAGAGCTGAGCATTTCTTTCTGTCCCTTTCCAATCTTTCACTTGGTATTTATTTGTACACAAAGAACTTCCCTTTAATCGGGTGGTTTGATTGTCTCTTTAAATAAAAAAAAGGGGAAGTTGAATGGTGTTGCACACCTAATCCAACCAGACTTGGTAATTGTCAGCTCTGCTCTGATCTGGATCTCAGCTCTGAAGGTCCCATGCCTGAGAATGGAGGGAGGTTATGCAATTTATTTATTTCCAGAAAACTCTTTGCATCCTACAGCAATGGAAGAAGTTGGAAAGGATTCTAATGTGCAGTAATAATAAAGAGAAGTAGGACAACCTTAATGATTATAATCCAGTCAGACTAAGACATCAATCCCAGGTACAATCATGGAATAAGTAACAGAGTGTTCAGGAAAGAACTAAGGCAATGTCACTCAACTTGGAATGGGGGAAATAGAAACAATTAGTATTAATTGTCTCAGTTTGCTTCTTAAGTATAGGTGTTCATCTTAGCCTTTGGTTAGCACTTGACAGTAATTGCATGTCATTTTCGGTGAGAAACTGAGCCAGTACAAAATCGATGTGATTTGTATTAAGTTTAAAGAGGACAGCTTTAAAAGGCAGGTGGAGACTCCAATGAATCTGTGTCTTGCAAGAACATGAAGGAGTCAACTCTTGGGCTGTTTTTCTTACCAGTCACCTGGAAGAAACACAAAATACCAGCATGAAGAAGTTTGCAGAAGAAATGAGGAAGTGACAAATAAAACCTCATTATTAATGCAGAGAACATAACTACTGGGGTGAGCAGCATGGTGGGGGGTGGTTCTCTGTTAACACCTATTCTAGAGTGAAGATAGTCCATACTTGAGTTAATGAAAGGAGTGAAACGTGACTGGGGAAGGACCAAGCTGCAGCTTGTTTGCGCTTGAAGCACAGCTCAGGGTGTGGTCATGGCATGAGTGGATCTAACAGCACACCCGTGTCCTGTGAGTGGATCTAACAGCACACTGATGTCAAAACAACACGTCTCACAGGGCTCCAGCTCTTAGGGCCTGTTTGCAGCAGCTCTAGTATGTTTGGGGCTGCGATGGATGATGTGGGATGGGAAGGTGCAATGGGATGGAATGCTGTGCTGCTGGGCTTCCAAGGGCCCTTCAGCTGAAGCACTTCACTGTGACACCTCTGCCACTTTGCTGCCCCCCATGCTAAGGTGCAGCCAGCCAATAGACCAGCCAGTTGCTACTGTCAAAGGTATAAAAGTATTAAAACCCAAACCCAACTCTGTGCTGGGATGCTTCGGTCTGGAAGGTCTGTTATTTGAACAGCGTAAAGAAGGTACATGAGCAAGGTCAACTGGTGTCTCTCCATTTCAGAGTTAGGAGGCAGTAAGAGAAATTAGGGAAAATCTTGAAGGAAGTGACTTTACACACAATGTGTAATTAGCAGTGGGAACTCCCTCCAACAGGATGTTTGTGAGCGCTGGAAGTTTAGGTGGGTTCAAGGGGAGTCTGGACAAGCTCATGAAAGAGAAATCTGTTTGAGGTTACCAAACTCACGAGAACTGCATCTGACCTATGAAGTTCCTGAGCTGAAAATGGTTGGAGGCTGGAGAGCATGGAGGGGGAAGTTTCTCGTTCCGTTTTCCTCTTCTTTCCTCTAGAAGTCTACTCAGCTGATCCTGAATGCCAGATGTTGAGGTGGAGAGACTCAAATTCCAAGCCAGTCTGGGTCTCTACATGTAGAAAAAATAAGTTTAACTGCAGGGACAAGTTGGCCCTGGTCAGCATCTGTGCTGCAGCTGCTTGTGGGACACAGCACTGGGTGTAGTGAGTTGCACAGATCACAGCTTGGGCGTTTTACAAGAGATAGTTTGTTTGTCTCTGGGAGTGTTTGATCTTGCTGAGGCATTGTTCCTGTGAAGCAGGGGCAGGTGGGCTGTACAGGGAAGGGACAGCAAAGCAAAATGTTTTGCTCCTTCTTGTGGTGGTTAGAAACTAAGAAAATTCATCAGAATCCAAAGCAATTTCCTTCTCTGAGATTCAGATGAACTGCATGTTGTCATACAGGATTTATCCTGAAGAGGAAAGCAAGGGCAAAGGCTGTAATTTGATAGGGTGAATCCAGCTTTGAGGCTTCACATGATATCTCAGATTAGGCGTACAACGTCCACATGACACACAACACGGATCTAGTACCCACTGCCGATTCAGGTTTCCTCAAACACTTTGCACTGACAGGCTTTATGTTGGATGAAGTATCTCCTGCCTTATCTCAGAGGCAGCATAAACAACACACTGTGCTTGACTGACATGCATTGTATACCTGTGCCTATTCAACACCAATTTTGTACTTCTGAATGACTATGGCTGTATAAAATTCATCAGTCGTTCAGGGTTCACCAGGGCTGGCACTGCACCAATGCTGTTAAGTCCTAATGCATTTAAGCTCCCAGTTCTGGTGATGTGGTACAAAGAGGCTTGAGCTGGTTATTTGTGGAATTATCTGGGACTTGATAATCTGGGACCTCCAATTTCAAGATGGCTCTGGAAATGTACAGCTATATTTGTAAAGCACTTTTACCTAACTAGTAAAACTTGCTAGACTTGAGCATGGTGAGTCTGAATAAACTGCTAACAGAAAGCTGAATGCTCAGCCTGCCCGAGGACCTTCCTGAAAGAGCCTAAATGGCATTGGATACTATGCTGACCTGTGTCACTTCTTCAACTGAACTTCAATCTTACAATGAAAATTTGTGTTTCAGTGTGGGTTACATTTAATGTGTGAAATCAGTAACCTGCCCTGTGCTTTGCCAGCTCCGGGATTGTCTTCAAGCGTTCAATTTCATATGTAACCCTCCAAAAAAACCACCAAACCCAGCAGATAGCCCAGCTTTTTCTTACCAGCTGCACCCACGTAGTGCTGTAGTTGGAAACAGGTCTATTTTGCAGGACTGTCAAACTGCTTTATGTGCTGGGTGCTGTAAGGAATATAAATACAGTTGTTTTCCAAAGGCCTTATTAGCAATACTTTAATGTGGCTTGTCAGGGTATGAATGCAGGGGTCCACAGGCAAATTTGCACAGAATTAAGTCCATTTCAGTTATTGAAATAAGCTGTGTTGACTGTCTTTGTAGTGGTGACCGAATCCATGGGTTTAGCACTTGTATTCCAATAGGTTGTAAAAGAACTGTTATTTCTACCCCAGTAACACTTGACTCTTTTTTTTTCTTACTCTTATTGCAGTCCCATGGCTGTTTGCTCCCCATTTTGCAGCTTCTGTAAAAGGTAAATTGGGGTCATAGTTTCCTTCAAAACATTCTTATAGAGGCTTATATATGCTCAAAGGAGCTGATTTGAGGTAGCACAAGTAGCACTTCAGCAGCACGCTGCGGTGTTTCTGACATTAGTTTATACATACTTCCACTAATGAAAAACACAGCAGAGGAAAAAACCCAAAATGTATAGTTGCTGACATTTTCCCTTGGGATTTAAGAGAGAAGAGGGTTGAGTTGCTTGCCTCCTGTGAGCAGTTAAACAGCTGGGAGACAAAGGAAGGCTGGATTCTGCTCCAGGAGGAGGATGGATTTGAGCAGTTACCTCCTTCTGCCATCCTTCTCCTGGCCTATTTGCCTGCCTCCTGGTTTTTTGGACCATTTTCCCCGCCCAAACATTCTGTATTCAGTGTCAGTTTCTTCACTGTCTGTGTGCAGTTGACCTAAAAGCCAGACCTATTTGCTTTTGGGATGATTTGCTTTCTGCTCTAAACTGTTTTGGTAGTTCTCAGTTCTGATGCCAGACTTTGCTAAACGTGCAGAAGAAAACTGCTCAATCTGTGTCCTCTTCATCACTGGAGTCTTTGGGGAAAGTAATTTTTCTTCCCCCTCAAGCTTGAACAAAAGTGAGCATAATTTAAGAGTAAATTCATGTCCTGGGACAGAGGCAGTTCTCTCCTGTGGTAGGTAGAGGGCAGGGCTTGACTGGTCGGGCTGGGGGACACTTCAGTAGGGTTTCATCTTCTGGTCCCTCAGCTTTGTTCGTGTTCCTTCTGCTGGCCCAGGGCAGAGCTGACTGAATGAAGCAAGCAGAGAGCTAGGGTGTAATTCCCTCAATAGCAAACTGTTTCAGTACTGAGTATTTGGCAGCAAAGAAATATTTTCTTTCTTTACAACATTTTGTTTTAAGGACTTCAAGATCAGAGGGGAAAGAATTTAAGGGATATTTCCCTCTCAGCATCAGAAACTTTGTTGATGGTTCTGATGAACTGCTTCTGCTGAGTTCTTGCTAACATGTGCAGTAATCCAGATCTTTTTGGACAAAACTGTGCATTATACAAGGCACCCATGTGTTCTGTGTGTGTACATGTATGTTATATGTGTATACATGCCACCCATGTGATAGTTGATAGCAGTTGAGAGATAATTGAAATGAGATCTAGTCAGGATACCTATGTGATGGTAAAGGGCTGTTTCTTCCACCTTATTTCTTTCTCCAGGATGAGATCCAGAATGAGACAAACAAACCTGGAATGTTTCCTACCAGTTTATCCAACTTCAAAATGTCAGCAGCGTGTTCACAGTGCTCACTCGTGCTGTGTGGCCTTGGGATTTGCAAGAGAGGAGGCACTGGAAACGTTGATCCTTGGAAAAATAAATAGCATGCCGAAGAGACAAATTCCATTGCAGTAAATAATAATACTTGGGGAGGTGTACATTTAAAAAATGAGGGAAAAACAAATATCTTCCCTATTTCTTATTCTTCTGGAGCATTTGCTAGATTCTCTTAACAAGCAGAGCTTTATGCTGCATGAGTCTTGGAGCGTCACTGGATGGAGCAGCCTCATGTAACAAGGATATTAGTGTGGCAACTCTCAGCAAACAGGAGCTCCTTGTGTTGTAACCTCCTGTGATGTTAGTGGGATTGAGTAAATGATGTCTAAAGCTCTTGTAATACCTGTGAAAGGCATTGGCCCAGGTTGAGGAAATGTCATAATCGAATCTCTTCCATTTAAATGAGTCGCTTGAGTCACGTTGTGAGAGTTTCCACTTTGAATCTAGCAGACTAGCTGGTTTTAAGAATCCTGTAAATGCAAAGGTGGGAGGAGTGGTTCATTTAAGAGTAGGAAAAATTGCAGATCTGTCATCTTGCTGCAGAAGACCACACAGCTTCCCCTAGAAGCTCACTCCAACCATTCTGTAACACTATTTGGGATAGGCTGTTTCTCTCTCGGTGGTCTGTGTGCCTTGTTGGTGATGCTGTTCCAGCAGCTTTCTGGATTTATGAGTCTCTCCCTGCACCATGCATTGCATAAAAGGATGAATGTGTAGTACTTGTGTTCAGTTACAGTGAGATAGCGGTACTTTGGGTTTGGTCTGTATGTGATATCCTCTTAGGTAGTTTATATGTAGGGGTTTTTACTTCTAAAGGTGGACACGTGCTTGCTGGTGACAAGCTGTACTGCAGCAAATACTAACTTGCATGTAATATTAAGTACTATGCACCTTAAAACTTTAAAGGCTAGCAAAGTGCTTTTGGATTGCTGTGAAAACATGTTCCTGGTCCAAATTTGATGTGTTTCTGGGCTTCAGAATACTGAAGAAATCCAGAGCATGTCAAAATGCAGCAGAAACACCCTAACTGCAATGAATGCTGTTAGTGTTGTCCCTGTGATATGCACCACTAAAATGTAGCTCCATTCTAAGCAATTCATTTTCTTTCCTCTGTTGTATTACAGAGATTTTGCTTTTCTGAGTGTTTGACAGACCTGGAAATCTCTTATAGCTGTCCACTGGATCAGGATGTGTTTATTTTAACTACAAATATTTAGCTAAAAGCTGCTGCTCTTTACACACAATCCTCTAAATTAGGAAATTGTTATTGTAAATATGCTTAGTGCGTGGATTACAGAGTGCTGTTGCAGTGGCCAGATACCTGCTAGCATCTGAAGAACAAATGTGGGGGGTTTGGACACGTGGCACCACGAGAACCATTTCCATATGCATGGACACCTTCAGCAATTCAGACAAGATGGGTCTGTCATGAGAAGAAAGCTGGGTGAAGGCCCGGCAGCACTGTTCCATCCTTGATCATCTCCAGGTTGAATAGAAGTGAAATGTGTTGTTCTTGCAGTGAGTAAGGGTTCAGCCTCACTGGTAGAGAAGAAACTTCAAGTACCATAAAGCTGTGAAGCTTGTAACCACTAGAAGAAACGGGCAGTTGTGATGTTTGATTTCCTTCTGAGGTTGATGGAGGGGACTATTCAGGGACCAAATCTGAAAACCTGAGTCATCTCTGGCTACCCCACATTTATAATCTGAGATATCTCTAAAAGTATTCGGAGGTCCATAAACAAACTATCCACAGCTTCTGCTGCGTGAATTCCCAAGGGATCATTTGAGGCAGGCAAAGGCAGAGCAACTCCTAGTGTTTCAGAGGCGAGTGAAAGCTTCAAGGCAGTGGTACTCTTTGCATCCTGAATTGAATTTCATGTAACACTTTTATTCCAAGGACGCTGTGCAGAAGGCATTCTCCTGTGGTGATGCTCTGGAGGGTGAAACTTTGGTGAAAAATATGAGGGTGCCATAGGTCATCAAGAAAAGATAGATGGTTGAGGCTTCTTACTTTCTTAGGGAGGGGTTTATAGAAAGCACTGCATTAAATGGTGGTTGCTTTTGTACAGAATTGCTGTTTTCTTGTCGACCTTAGGCATAAGTACGTAGAAGGCCAAAGCATAAAATGAGATTAAACTGGCACAGAATGCTTAAAAAAAAATCTCTAAAGCAATGGAAGTATTTGGAGGAAGGTAAAGGATGAGATCATCCACAGAAGAAGACAGTTATCCACAGGTGATGCCAAAAAGGTCGCCTGTCCTAGATGCTATTGCAGGTAACACAAGGGATCAAGGGCCAGAGCTCCAACTGCTAGCACAGAAGGGAGGAGGAGGATCCAGAGGAAGGACAGATTATTCCAACCTGTCCTCCACCTAGTTTGTCTCCAGTGTGATTTCATCAGTGACCTACATAATTACCTGACAATCATCGTGATTATTAAACTTGCATCTGAGAGAGGCTGTTGTTAAGCTGGAGGACAGAAGTAGAACCTGAAGGTAGAATAAACCATCCATCGGAGGAAGGATAAATAGAAACACGATAGTAGAATGTGTGAATAGAGGCTGATTTGCTATGTAGCAGTCCTAATGAAAAAAGACCCGGGATTTAGCATGAATTAAAAGATGAATGTATCATACAGTCTTCTGGGCAGGATGGGGAAGACAAGACATAAGCTTCCAGTATGGTGTTTAATCAACAGTGTATCCAGGAAGATCAGTAAAATAATCCTTCGGCTCTAGTTAATGTTGGTAAAGCCCTGGGTGAAATACTGGATTCAGCTTTTGGGCTCTGTGCTTTGGTACATTTCTGCCAGTTGGACTGTGCCCAGAAGGGACCAAGAGGAAAGCCCAGGAAATGTGATTTACAGAGAAGGCTTGAATAAATTGGAATTGTTTTGCCTGAAGAGAAGGCTAAATGAAGGCAAATATTCTCAACTGCACTAGAGAAAGGGAATCATCTGTTCTCCTATGCCCATGACAAATAGGAGAAACAATAAGGGGCTTACATTAAATCAAAGAAGGTTGAGGGTACATGTTGGGGAAATCTTTCTCATAGTAAATATTGTGGAGCAGAGGCGTGTAAAGCTCCAGAGGTTTTGAAGGACTCAGCATTACAATTTTGAAGGAGGGGTTAGAAAAAGCTGACAGTAGGTGGAACTTGTAAGTAGCTGATGTTGACTTGGTACCTGGCACAGATGATTTCCAGTTCTGTAAAAATCCAGTATTACTATTTCTGGAGAGTGTTCAAAACCATCTAAAACCACTGAAAAGAAACCTTTTTAAAGCTTGGAGCATTTTAAGCCTTCCACAAATGTAAAAATACCCCCAAACCCCTAAGGTAAATAACTTGAATGTATGTACATATGTATTCACAAGGTGAAAGAAGCTCATTCTAGAGACAGTTTTTACTTGGGCAGTTGTGTCTGGCAAAGCTGTGCTCTACAAGTCCTTGAGCCCATCTGTATGATGGGCTCTTTGCACCTGGAGCAGAAGTACAGAAGCTCTGTAACATCCACTGCCTAATAGTTCTAAAAGTTGCTTTGAGTAGGTGCTTTGTTTTACCTTTTTACATAATGTCGTAAGGCAAGTGAAGAGATGGAAAGGAGAAAATGCTTTTGCCGTGTCCTTTATTTCTCTTTAGAGCCTTTTTCTCACTGCCAGCAGCCCTAGTCACCCTCATTCTGTGCTGGGATTGTCATGGCTAAAGATAACTCACAAGGGTGCTCCCTCTCTAGTATTTTGGTCATGCAGTGGTAGGTATTATGGTGGCATTGCTGTTTGCTCCAGTTCCAGGAAGCTTCGTGGGATGACTAAGCAGCTTCCCCTGGAGAGCCTTATGTTATGGAGAAGAAAATAGTTACAGTTCTGCCCTCACTCCAGTCCCTTGTAGCCAAGTCACTCCCTAAATCTCTGGCTTGCTCCTGCAGTGGTCACAAATAAATGCCTAGGGAAAAGAAAGAAGAGAGCAGGCACATATATAGTGCTGCCCAAAGTACTCTCTGTCAGCCTCAAAGTACTTTTTACTGTGGAGATTTTCGAAGGCAAGATGTGGTTCCTGCATTCTCTAACCCACATAGGGAGCTTCTTCCATGTACTTGCCCAGTCATCTTTAGTCCTGTATAAATGTATTGCATCTATAACATCCCCTTGCTGGTGTTCCCAAGGCTTGTTGCCTTCTTGATCCCTTTTCTGCTTTCTTTGTATCACCTTCCCTTGCATTTGTTTGTGGGAGGCAGTGATGAGCAGTCAATCCCTGTCCATACTATTTGGGCCGCTTGTGACTTTGTAGCAATTTGACAAATCCAACACAATGATTGTCTTTAGTCCCACCCTGACTCTAGGCTTTCCTTAAGCCTTTTCAAGCTTTCACTCTCTCTTTCTGAGGCCAAAGTTGCGTGTGAGCAAGCCATGGATTTGTACAGTCCTGGTACAGGTCAGTACGTTGTGCAGCAGAGATCTCTGTGTGGAGCATCACGGTGATGTCCCCTGTTTGCTTAGTGTAAGCTGATAGCAGGCTCTGTTAAGCTGGTAACAGTGACATCCAGGAAAGCAGATTGAGGAGTGGGCTGCCTTTGCAGTGTGGTGGTTGTAATTTGAGGAACACACTCGCAGTCCTCTGTTAGTGCTCTGACATGGCAGCAGATGCTCCTCGGTCCAGCTGGCCAGCACTTTGTCATTAAGACAACTCAGCCTAATAAGAAAATGTTGCTGTCCTGGAACAGAAGCATCTCTCATTTGATTACTTAGAAGACACTGTTCAGAGGTGTTCTTGGACAGTGCCACTTGCTCACTCACTGTCTCTGGATGTTCCTATCTCAGCTTTTAGAAGAGGTCAAGAAATGCCAAACCAGACTGGTTTCTCCTTTCTGTTTTCCCACCCAGTGGCTCACCAGTCAGTGTGTTGGCAAGTTCTGGGGAATGTTTTTCTTGGAAGGATGAGTATTTGAACTCAAATGATTCCAGATACCTGTCTGTGTGTCTAATAGAGACAATTATAAGTTTTTATTAATTGAAAACTTAATGGTTGTTAATTATCATCATCTCAGTTAAAAGCTGTAGCAGAAGAACTAATAAGTTGTCATTTTCTTTTTCAGCTATGGCAGCCATTCGAAAAAAGCTGGTTATAGTGGGTGATGGTGCCTGTGGAAAGACCTGTCTGCTGATTGTATTTAGCAAAGACCAGTTCCCTGAAGTGTATGTTCCCACCGTCTTTGAAAATTATGTAGCAGATATCGAGGTGGATGGAAAGCAGGTATGTGAACACTGGTGTAACAACCCAGATGGACTGCACTTAACTCTGAACAGCGTGGAGAGCTCATGCCTGGGGCTTGTGATGTAAATATAGTTTAAAATATTAAGCAGGTTCCTGTGGATGGGAAGAAAAAAAACACATTGACCTTGCTAGAACCTGCTGATATCCAACATCTGTTTGACAACCTATTTCTAACCTTTCACAAGTTGGGGTTCTAAAAGCCATGCGGTTTTCCCAAGTAAGTTGTTGCTGTAGGTGGTAGGGACAGAGCAATTCAAAGACATGCTTACCTGCTGAGGGCACAGGGCTGCTAGCCTTTGGAATGGAGTGGTGAGTGAAGTCCCCTGTTTCAGTAGGGACCTGCTATTGTGAGTCACGAAGACTGGTTCCTGGAGAAAGTCTTCTTTTCATACCTACTCCTGGCAGGAGTGCAGGATCATCTCCAGAACAGATGACTGACAAGCTTCAAAGGGGGTTGATTTATGTAGCATACATCAGCAGCATCTGCCCTGCGTGTCTTGAAGGAACACAATTCTTAGCAGCCAAGAGTACTGGAAGCTCACTGAGCTTCATTTGCAGTTTGTACTTCAGTAAATTAATCATTAGAATGTTTCATTTGAGTTTTAAATACTTTGAAAATCAGTTTTCAGTCTATGTGACCTTAGAGCCCTTCTGTTTGACAAACAAGAGGATGTGCCAGACACCTGTTCCAAGGGGCTGTTTTCAGAAGCCTGCTCTCTTGAGTGCCAGACAGGTTGCCTTCTGATTTATGTCATGCAAGGTAATGTGTGATGTGTCAAATTATCCCTTTCCAAAGTAACCCCAGAAGTGAACAAAACAGAAACTTTGCACCTATTTTCAGTCCCTTCTTGGCCAACCCTGCAATATGTCTGCCACGTATGTAACCACACATTGCTGGTCTCAGTGCCACAGGCCCTCGCATCAAGCACGTGAAAGGTTTTAGTGCTGACAGTGCTGAGCTTCCCTGTTTTGCCCCTTGCTGCAACACGTGCCTTTGCTCTGTGTTCAGGTACAGCCAGAACATCCTTCAGTAAGTTCTACTTCAGACGCAGTGACTGATTGAAAACTGCTCAGTTCCAACCCTGATTTGAGCAAAAAAACTTGAGATAGTTTTGGGTTTTATGTTAAATTTGTTTTCCTGCTGTTAAAGGCATGGATTATTTGTGGGTTTAGTCACAATAGTTCATACTCTTTGAGTCTACAAAGAGCTTTTTCTCTCCCATGATACAAATGGATTAAAAAAGAAGTAACTTTAGACTAATATTAGAACATATTTTCTCCCCAAGTGACAGTTTCTATGTTGGATCTTGGACTCTAAGGACTATTGCTGAAAATATGTATGATACCCATTTCTCTCTCTCATCACCTAGTCAAACTTCCTTATTCCCTTCTGCCTGGATCTTTGCATCTCTGAGCAGGTGGCCAAGGAGTCATGCCCTATCAGCTGCATGCAACCAGCATCTAAATAAAAAGTGCTTTGAGCAGTGCATTTTCTGTTGGGGAAGTTTTTGTAATGAGATGACAGATTCTACTCAAGCACTTTGTCTCGTTGATTACAAAAGTTTGTAGGAGAGCAGTGCTCAAGACTCGTCAGAGAATCTCAAGCATAAGTACACCTTAAGAGCTTGATTGCCAGTTTTAACATTCCTAGTTTGAACATTGCTATTCCTTCTACAGTTTTAAGCAAACCTAAAGGAGGTGCTCTCCCCTAACTCCACCCTGAGAACTGTAGCTACTTCATTCAGTTGTTAGTAACAAGAAGCTTTACACACCGAGCAGGTTTATTTCAAAGCAAATTGCAAGCACAGATTTCTGCTGCGATGGACTTTGAATGAATTTGTTCACAGAGAAGTACAATCTGGACATTTCTTCGTCACTACAGGTTTCAGCTGTGAATTGATTGAAAAATGTGCATAATCCTAAAAAGTATATCCTTACAGAGAGCCCAATTTCACTAAAAACTGGTGTTTCTGCCATCTTACCAGAGAGACTCCCAGCCCTTTGGAGATGATTCCCTTTGATTCTTCAGCCTTGCTTTTCTGCTGGTGGCTTTTATGTCCTTTCAGAGAACTGACAGTGGTCATGAATATAAAGAAAAGTTTCAGAAGCTGCAATAAATGGATTTTTTAATAGTTCTCCCATCAGAGCCGTTGTCATGCAGTCTCTTATTTTTAAATGATGTCGACTGACTTTTTTTTTTTCCCCACTTCTCTTGGTTACTGGCTTCTGAATCGAAATTTCCCTGGTGGTCTGGTTAACTGCCTTATCTTCCTTCTGCAGGTTGAGTTGGCTTTGTGGGATACAGCAGGACAAGAAGACTATGACCGACTTAGACCGCTTTCTTATCCAGACACTGATGTTATACTTATGTGTTTTTCAATTGATAGTCCTGATAGTTTAGGTAAGTAGTTCACTAACTGGATTGGAACCACTTCTCTGTGCTGCTGTATTCCCCTTGCAAGCTGTGCTGTAAAATACGTTTTCATGTGCTGTTATGATTGAGAGCATTCCTAGTTTCAAAATGCACACTAGTTTTGAAGGGGCAGTTGTCAGACATTAACATCTTAAGGGACTCTCTGAGTGGCATTTTGAAAGCCTCAGCAGCACACAGTGTTTACCCACGTTCTGCTGCATAGTCTGAGCCACACTTAGCAGAGTGGGCAGCTCCTTGGCCCAGACCAGCACCCCCAGCACCACAGCATGTGCTGCTGTTCCCGTCCCTCAGGAGGTGCTGCCTTGGCTGCTGCCAAGCAAACAGGAGGGCTGCAGCTGCACTCTCCTGTGTCTGGGAGCCCTGGGACATGTAAGGTGCCCGCTGAGTGGAATGGCCCACACCAGGGTTGGATTAGATTAGTAGTAGTAGTAGTGAAAATTGTGGGTTCTTACACACTCAGAACCACAATATATCCAGGAAAAGAGAGGAACTGACCTGCTCTGTCAAGAGGAAAGCTAGTTTTGTGGTTTCACCCTTTCCAGCACTGCCTCCTTTTACTCAGGAGAGATCAGAATGAAACACTCTTGAGTTATTAATCCCGAATAGCCTGGGGTTGTTTGCTGAGCTAGAACCACACTGGAGGGGAGCTTGCACTGAAAGACGAGTGGCTCTTGCACTGGTGGACATGACCAGAGGATGGGGGTTTGTCCTCTGTCTGCTCTCCAGTGCTTGTGGTAGAGAGGAGAAAAGAGTTGCCTGATGTATTATTTCTTAGCTCCAAATCATACCTTTCAAACTCTGTGTATTAGACGGGAATCTCTTCCCTGTGGAGTCCAAGACTGGAATCATCACTGATTGATTTATAAATCAGATGTTTGATCTGACAAAGGTTATTTTTGAAGAAGATAAGGAGCAGGTGATGGAGATGCTCTTATTTCCTAAGACTCAATGTCTCTGAAACTTTGATTTCTGTCCCTTTAAGGTGATAATTACTCCATCTATCCAGTGTAGTCTCTTAAATTAATACAGACAGATGGGTATAAAAGGGTCTTTTTAGAAAAATCAATGCCAGCTTGACTCGGGGGAAACCCCAGTCTCTCTCTTCATCACTTCCACCTGATCCTGTGTTTTGAGACATCTTTCCTTGTCTTTGTCTCCCTCCAAACCCATCGGAGGTTAGTTGCCAACAGTGCTGTGGTTGTGCCCATGGCTGCTAACAGCTATGTCTAAGGTCTGAGCTTAGCTCACTTCTACTGCATGTGCCACTCCTGACTGCCTGACAGCCCTGGGCACAAGGTGTGTTACCAAACCCTGGAGACGGGAAGACAGGAGTTTAATTAAGCTAAGTCTTATCTTGGCTATTTTTCCCTTCCTTCCTGCTCACCAGTATGAAGATGCCTGTGTTCCTGGGAGCAGTGGGAGGAGCAGTGAGCTGCTGGGCAGCCCTTGAGGGCTGCGGTGTCTAGAGGCCGACACCCCTGAGCACACCAAGTGCAGCTGCAGAATTGCTGCTTTGGCTGTAGGGCAAAAACTGGCTTCAAAACACTTTTAAGTTGTTCTTTCAAGCAAGAAAACAACGTCAAAATGGTGAATGTCTCTTCAAAAGCTGAACGGAGTTTTCTGAAGATAAAAAGAGGTTATGTAGCCTGCAGGTACATCCACTGGTGGATCTCGGACGTCTGAGAGCTGCTGAAAGCAAAGCTGAATAGCTTGGGCTGTTCATCTCTTCCTGCTATATTGAATTCATTAAGGCTTTGCTTTCAAAGGCCTTCAAGTCTCCCATTTGTAGCTCTGTTACAAAAAAAAGCAATGCAAGGCCTGTAACTGTGTTAGATGGGAAAAGTGTCTTGTCTGTGAGTGCACATTCATTTGCTGCAGATAGGGACAAGTGGCCAATCTGCAAATGACTTCACACAGTCTTGGTTTCTGCACACCTGCAGTTTCTTGTAGAGAACAACGTTTCTGCTGCAGTGCTGTGGGAGTTTGGAGTGGTTGGTTGATGTTGCTTTTTAAAGGGAAGGAGTGATGTAAAACATAAGCTTCAGGGTTGTGCCCATGTTTAGCTTCTGGGGATAAACAAAATGTTTCTCTTGAAGCAAAATACTCCATAACTCTCTGCTTCAGAATTCTGCATTGCTGTTCTCTGAGGTACCTTACGTTAACCCATGGCAAGCAGCTGCTGAGCTGTGGAGAGAAAGCCACCAGTTTAGGTGTCCTTCAGCCTTAAAATTGCCATGGAAGGCCTTGTCTTTTTTTGGTAAAACCTGAACAGGTCTATTTGCTTCCCAAAGTAAGAGTAGAAAGAAGGGCATGAGTGTAGATTAACAAGTGAAACCACTCAGGCAGCAGGTAAAAGCTTTAAAATCAAACTCTCCCCAGAACTGGCCTTCAGGTGAGTCACACTTCCATTGATTTCTTTCAGAAAACATCCCAGAGAAGTGGACCCCGGAGGTGAAGCATTTCTGCCCCAACGTGCCTATCATCTTGGTAGGAAACAAGAAGGACCTGAGGAATGACGAGCACACAAGACGAGAGCTGGCCAAAATGAAGCAGGCAGGTTCCCTTCTGATCCTCTTACAGTAAATGCAGACGGGGCAGAGTGGTTGTAGTGGGCATTTAAAGGGCAGCTGCAGCTCCCGTTCAGCTTCCCCTGGGCTGTGGAACAGACACCCACTCATGGCAGAAACCAGGAAGCTTGTTTCCTTTAATGGAGTGGTTCTTTGTTCAGGGTTGGAGAGTTGGTTTGGAACAAGAGATGTTCTCAGCAGTGCTGGTGGTTATACTGGGTTGCTGACAGTCGGCTGCTCACCACACTGGAGAACTGGATGGCTGAGGCAGGAGACATCAGCACGTCAAGTGCACGTGCACCTCGAGTTGTTCTGTATATTGTATGTTTGGGGTGTGAAAGGAAACAGTCCTACTGGGAGGTGTTTTGAGGTGACAACATTCCTGAGCCCATCACTAGGTTTCATTTTCAGATGGTGTCTGCAGGCGCCAGCTGGAGTATGGCGCTGCAGTCACTCCGCTCTGTCCTGGAACTCTTGCTCCTGATGCATAATATTTTTAATACAAAGACCAAGACAATTAATGTGATGATTTCTTTGCAGGCTTTTTTTACAAGAGTGACAGACAGTTGCATAAATATTTGCTCTGAAATAAACAATCATTTGCTCAAGTTTCAAAGGGTCTGGTGTCCTCGGAGCTCAGAGGCATGAGGAGAGCAGTGGTGTGCTGAGCATTGGCACGGTGTCTGATCCACACACCCTGTCTGTCCCATCCAGGCTGAGGGAGCTGCTGCCTCCTGGCAAAAGAAGGACTTTTCATTTTAAATCCACCTTTGTTATTTAAAGGATCACTCTGGGGAGAGCAGTTAATTATTAACTAACCAATTAAGCCGGTGTATTCACTCCAGGAGTGCCTTTGCCTTTGTGTGGGGACAGCTGGGTGGGCAGGGGCAGCTCAGGGGCAGCTCGGGCTGTGCTTACCCCTTGCTTTTGTGCCGTTGCAGGAGCCCGTCAAGCCCGAGGAAGGCCGAGACATGGCAAACCGCATCGGCGCATTCGGGTACATGGAGTGCTCGGCAAAGACCAAAGACGGTGTGAGGGAGGTTTTTGAAATGGCCACTAGAGCTGCTTTGCAAGCCCGGCGTGGCAAGAAAAAGTCCGGGTGCCTTCTCTTATAAAATGTGGCCAGAAGAAGATGGCCAAAGCAGCACCCTGCACTTGAGTAATTTTGAAGTGCTGTTTATTAATCTTAGTGTATGATTACTGGCCTTTTTCATTATCTATAATTTACTTAAGAGATTTAAAAATGGAGTCATCTTGCTACCAGTATTTAGAAGCCAACCATGATTTTTATAACAATCTGCATCAAATTCATCTGTGCACCCAAGGTTAACCTCAACATTCCTCTAACAAACCTTTTCTGCACTCACAGGATATGCCAGGCGCTAATTGAGGACAATTCTCTCTCTCTCTCTCTCTCTCTCTGTCTCTCTCTCTCCTTTCTTCTCTCTAGAAAGAGAAAAAGCTGTCAACACAGAGGATTGGTCTGTAACTACTTTATAACTAACGTCCTATTCTAATTGAATTACAACAGTTACGTGGCTGTAAGCGGAACCAAGCGTAGCTTCAGTGCTGTCACATTTAGGAAGGTCTGATTGTCGTGGCTCAGTGGTATAAAAAGAAAACCCAACACAGTAGTTTGCAAATGTGATCACTCTGAAATGACCAAGTCCCTTTCAGCTAAGGAAAAGTGAGGGTTTCTGTGGTTTCATGTTAGTTACCTTTTAGTTACTGTGTAATTAGTGCCAGTTTAAATGTATGTTACCAAAAATAAATCTATTTACCCCAGCTTAGATGTAGTATTTTTTGTATAATTGGATTTCCTAATACTGTTACTTGTAACCTCTGCGTTAAGGTGTTCTGGGTTTTTTAAGAAACTGTATTTGAAAAATAAAAGTCCGATGGAAAGCAGCTGAATCTTCTTCCCCTGTTCATTTGTAAGAGTCTGACCCATGTGAGTGACTGGAGTGGTCTGCACACCCAGGAGGAGCTTTTCCCGTGCCGTACCCCGCCGTAGGGATGAGAACAGACAGCCTGCTCGCACTCAAAGCTTCTGAACTGTTCAGTTGCCTTAAGTTCATTGCTGGACCCAGTTTCAAAACTTTAAAAACAAAAAAAAAAAAAAAAGGAAACTTTTTGTGTAAGTTTGGTTACCGTGTAGTGATCAGACTCCTAACCTGTGAACTTCTTGCTGTTCTGCAGCCAACTAAACTCTTTCTGTATTTTCATTTTTCCAACAACTAATAGAATAAAGGCAGTTTTCTAAGCTCCCTGTATCCTGGTGTCTGTATTCCTCACTCTGGGCTCTTGGCTCAGCGGCTGGAAGCCTGAATCACAAATAATCACTTTTGCTACAGCTGTGATCGGATTCACTGAGCAGTTGCAAGTGCTTCGGTACTTACTTTTGTTTCCAGGCAAGCGATACCCTCCCTCCCGCTGCTTACAGTGGTTTCCCAGCTTGCAGCAGAGCAGAGGTGGAATCCCTCTGCCCTGCCTGACCCCTGTGGTGAGGGACAAAGCTGCTTTTGGTATTCAAACCAGATGAGAGCGCATCAGCTGGGTTGCATTTGTTGTGGGTGTGTGGGAAGAAGAGAGGAGACAGGGGCAGTGGGATGCAGCACTTCACGTGCCCCAAGCACTGCAGGGTGTGTGTGGCAGCATGTTTGCTGTGCCGTTCTCATGGGGGATGCCTTCAAGCACTGCAAGGAGGTGGGGGCTGTGCTGCAGCCACACTGGAGAGCAGCTTGCCCTGTGTGGGAAGCAGTAGAAAGAGCACCTGCCCCTGTGTTTACAGCAGCTGTGGCTGAGCTGAGAGCCCGCTGCCCGCAGGCAGGTGGCAGGGAGGGAGTCTGGCTGTGGATGACAGCCCATGGAGTGAGCACCCAGCTGCAGCCCAGTAACGTCCTAAAAAAATGCCAAGGTCACTTTCTCTTTTGCTTTTTGACAATATTTCCTCATCCTTTTCCTGCAACAAAAGAGACACGGACCTCTGCAGCCCCACGTGCCCCAGGGTGAAGTGTGTGCCCAGCCCGGGGTGGCACTGGCACCCACCGCACCCTTCCCTCCTTGCTCTCCTGCCTGTTCTCTTGCCTGCGTGGGGTGGTGGGATGGACAGAGCGGGAAGTTCCCAGCTGCTGCTGCAGGGCCGCCCAGGACGTCCTCCACTGCCTGTTGACAGGCTTGCTCACTCCTCTGCAGTTCCCTTTTCTGGGGGATTTATTGTTGGGTGGTTTTGGGGTGACGGTTGCAGTTGAGCAAAACGGGTTTTTCAGTCTTGCAGAGCTGTCAGGTCACAGCTCTCTACAGTCACAGTTACGGTGCAGCTTTTCAGGGGTATTGAGTAAGGTCTCTGTTCTTCAGACTCAACTCATGGGTTGTCTGCTGATGCATTTCCACCCAGAAGTGATTAATTTGTGATCCCAGTATTAATCTAAGCTCTCATTAACCTACAGCACCACCTCCCCACCTCTTGTGTCGTGTCTACCAGCTAGCATTGGGTTTTCAGGCCTGCCCTGCCTTTCTCCATCTCCAGATGTGTTGGAGTCAGTGTCTCCAGCTCCCTCTCCTTGTCCTTGGCACCACTGGCACCACTGCAGAAGCCTGCTGAGGAGCACACAACTCTTATCAGCCTTTCTCAGCCTTCCTGTCTTAGAGGGCTGTCTGCCTGGCTCCCTGTGGGTTCCCATCGCATCTGTCACCTCTGGAGACCATCTTTTTTTTCTAGATGAAACTGAGGACATGGACAGTCAGACCAGACGTGGGAAATGAGAACTTGGTGAGAGAGAGTGATCCATCCAGGCAAGGAGCTGTGAAAGGGGCAAGGGAAAAGCTAGGAGCCATATTCCAGACCCCTGGCCAGGGAGAAGATGGAGCAATTTGACCTGTGCAATTAGTGACTGCTATTGTTGTTAAACAGCAACTTTCTGACCTCACAGGACAACTTGTCACTTGTCACACATCTCAAAAGGGGTCCATTGAGCCCATGTAGTCCCTCGGGAGCTCCTGGCACTCCTTTGGATTCAAGTTCAGCTGGTCCCACAGAATGTGTCCAGGCACAGGGCGTAGCTCTGAGCCAACAAGAAAGTTCAACTCACTTGATTTCCTTAAAACTTACTCATCAAGGAAGGGAAAGCCCTAACCTGTGCTTGTCTGAAAAGGGCAGGGCCTCAGAAGTGAACTCCCTACTTCAGAGGAAATCCCAGGTCCTGCCTGAGGACAAGGTGCCAGTCTGAGCAAGCATCGAAAGGCAGCAGCAGAGAGATGCCTCTGTGGCACTGCCTTCAAGGTCACCCTGGAGAGAAATTCCCCTTCTTCAAGCCACCTTGGCTCACCATGCCCAAGGGGCGGGTGAGGAGTCTGTGTGGACCGTAACCCTCCCCTGAATGGAGAGCAAACATGGTCATGTGCCTCTGCTCCTCTCAGCAGCCGTTCCCTGACCCCTCTCAGGGCACTTGTCACGGCTCCTGCTATCAGTGCTACAACACACTGCACAAACTGCGGGTCCCCAAAAGGGCAAGACAGTCAGTTGAGTCCCCAAAAACTCACCACAGACAGGAACTACTCCAGTTCTTGGCTGTGAGGACAGGTGCCAAGAGTGGCCCAAAGCACCCCCCACCCCTCCAGATCCTGCAGTCACCTGGGAGCCCAGAGCAGAGCTGCAACATTCTGTGGTGGCCTGATAGTGACAGCTGGCATTTTGTGATGAGTCCCTGCTACCAAGCATGAAAGAGAGCAGAGAGCAGTAGAGGGAGGACCAGGCTGCCTTGGCTGAGGGCCAGGGCTGATAAGCAGCTGTCTGACCTTGGGGCTGCTGCGCATGGAGCTCGCTCGGCACAAACACCCTCGCTGGGGGCTCCTGCTTCCCCATGGGGGCTGTGCAGCAGCAGAGGCCCTAGGTCCCTGCAGAGTTGTGCTGCCCTGCAATTCCCATTGGTCCCACCTCCAGAGCTGGCCCTGCCATTGCCTTTTCACCACATCCTCTGGGGGACGGTGAAGTTTCAGCACAAAGACCCGTGGAGGAGTGGCTGAGCCACTTTACCTTGTGTGTATACAGGCAACAGTCAGCTCAGCTCACCTAGGGCTGCCTTAAATCCACGAGAGAAAGCAGTTCCCTGCTGCCTGATCTAAAACTCTCTAACCCAGACAAGCAGCGAAGCAAGAAATGGAAAAGCCAGGGATGGGGAAAAGCAAACGCCCAAGTGAAGGAAGGCTTTGCCAGTCTGCCTTTTTTTTTTCACTAGAGGTGGAAAAAATAGACTAAACCGAAGAAGGGGGTTTGTGGCCCCTTTTGGACCTCTCACAGTCGTTCTCCCGGTGCACAAGTGGAACGTGCTCCTCTCTCAAAAAGCTGCTCGCATTGGCAGCAGGGAGGCTGCTGCTGGCCACCTCGAAGGTTTGAGCTCCGGGCAGCACTTTGCGTTTGGCTGGTGTTTTGCACCTCGTTTCCGAGGTCGGGTGACACTCTCCTGCCGGTGTGTTACTCGTGGATGTACAAACCACCCAGTTCTGGCCTTTTAATCCACCACAACGCCACCAAACCCACCCGAAAAGGCCTGAAAGCGGCTCCCCCATCCCCCATCCCCCATCC
>WBNH01003435.1:215022-235090 GCA_013401255.1 Urocolius indicus | reverse complement strand
CGAGGGGGGGGCGGGGGCGGCGGCGGCGGCGGCGCGGCCGGACACGACGGTGCAACGCGCTGAGCTGGGGCCGCTGCTGGCCACGGCCCTAAAGCCGGGGGAGTCGTGGTGAGAGCGGGCGGCCGGTCTTTCCTTCCTTCCCTTCCTCCCCTTTCCCCTGCGGGCGGCCGGGCCTGTGCGAGCGGGGCCGCGCCGCCGCTGAAGGAGCCGCCCGCGCGGTGCCGTGTGTTGCAGGTACCTGGTGGGCAGCCGCTGGTTCAAGCAGTGGAAGAAATACGTGGGTTTCGACAGCTGGGACATGTTCGGCGCGGGAGATTCCTGCCTGTTTCCTGGGCCTATCGATAACTCGGGTCTCTTCGACGGTGAGTGCTGCCCGGCGCGGGCCCGGGGCTGGCGGGGTGCTGCTGCTGCTCCTGCTAATGCTGCTGCTGCTCCTGCTAATGCTGCTGCTGCTAATGCTGCTCCTGCTAATGCTGCTGCTCCTGCTAATGCTGCTCCTGCTGCTGCTGCTGCTCCTGCTGCTGCTGCTGCTCCTGCTGCTGCTGCTGCTGCTGCTCCTGCTAATGCTGCTGCTCCTGCTGCTGCTAATGCTGCTGCTGCTGCTGCTAATGCTGCTGATGCTGCTGCTGCTAATGCTGCTGCTGCTGCTGCTGCTGCTGCTGCTGCTGCTGCTGCTGCTGCTGCTAATGCTGCTGCTGCTAATGCTGCTGCTGCTAATGCTGCTGCTGCATGTATTCGTCTCCACGTGCAGCTTTCGGGTTTTGAAACCTGTGTGTTCTGGGACAATACAAGTGTCCGTCCCAGCCTAGTGAATGAGGAGGCCGGGGCAGTTTCTTCTTGCCCGTGGGAGGGTTGGTATTTCATAAGGTCACTGTGGTGTATGTGTCGGTCTTGAGAAGAAAGGGTTCTGTCTGATGCTGTGTTTTCCTATGTGTGTCTCCCTTTTAGATCCAGAGACTCAGAGCTTAAAAGAGCACCTCATCGATGAGCTGGATTATGTGTTGGTTCCCACTGAAGCCTGGAATAAACTCGTGGCGTGGTATGGCTGCATAGATGGACAGCAGCCTATTGTGAGAAAAGTAAGTGTGTGAGAAAACAAACCAGTTCTTTTCAGCCTGGTTTCATTATCTGATCTCTGTGAAAAGTAGACAATGTTTATCATAACAAAGACTGGATCTTCATCATCTCTTTGGAGATAGTAATATTGTGTCTCTTTGCCTTGTTATCTGATAGAATGACCTTCCAGGTTAAAAATGCCTGTATCTTAAGGGATTCTTAGTTGGCAGGTTATATGTTGTGAGAACCATGAACCTTGTTCTGGTTAACTTTTCATATTATGGTGGTTTGGACTTGTGCAGTGCTGTTGTGTAGCGTGGGATAGTTTGTGCTTTCTTGAGAAATGCAAGTTAATCAAGCTTGTTGGTCTTCTGGGGCAGAATGAGGCATTGCTATAAGTTGTACAGATAGCTTAGGGACTTCCTTTGGACTTCAGAGTGGTTGTTGTTTTCTCATCCAGAATTCTGTGATTCTAAAATCATGAGAAAAGACACGTTTGTGGTTTTGTTCTGTCTTATTTTTTGTTTGGCAAATGCAGTGGTGAATGTATCCTGAGTATATAACCTGTTCTGGAAGGTGAAATTTGCAAGTTGCTTTCTTGGAAACCTGTCAGATGCTTGTTTATGGATGAAAGGTTCTTGGTTTTATTTTACTCTTAGTTTTTTTGCTCTGACTAAATGGAGCAATGCCAGTCTGTGGGGAACATAAAGAGTAATCTCTGTGCTAAGCAGATAGTGTTGGTGTATTGTACAGAATCAATACTGTTTAATTAATAATAAGTTTAAATAGCATTGTGTTACAATAAGGGCTGGTTTGAGTTGTACAAGACCCAGGAAATTGTGTCACCAGAATGGTAAAAGGAAGCAAGTTCAGCACTCATGCTCATCAGTGGTACTTGGAGTGGTCTCATACACTGTGGATTAGAAATGGTATGTAACAAGAAGCTCTGACATCTTCAGAAAGTGTAAAGGACCCCAGGTTCACTGTGCTGAGTAACCAGAGCTCCCCTGTAAACTGGAAAGGAGGGCAGTGGGAAAGAATTACAGTATCTAAAGGAGATGTAGTTTTAGTAGAAAAGGGTGATTTCTTGTGGAAAAGCAATTTTTACTGAAAAGTAAAACTAGAGCTATTACTGATCAGTGCCTCTTTGTGGGGGAGCTTTCCTTCCCAAAGCAGCTGCCTGCCCTCACAAACCTGCCGTGTTTAACACTCCTGTTTCTGAGAAATACAGAAGTTGGAAGAGATGATCTCTAGACATTCCTTCCAACACTATACCATTATATGATTCTGTTACTCTACTGGGGAAACATTTGGGTGACAAGCTCATCTGTGTGAGCCTCTCTTTTTTTTTTACTGAGGTGTGTTGGATGCCACATTTCAACACTACGATTACTGCGGGTTAGAGCTTGAAGCTAGTGCTGTTTTCCAGTAGGATGCCAAGTTATCGTGTTCCAGTTCAGAGTACATTTTTCAAGTTTGAGTTGCTATGAGAGTATGAAGGATTTGGGAGGTAATTTTCATGCATCTTGGTAATTCTCCAAGCTGGTATTTCTTCCATTTCTGTGTACCTGATGATCAGAGACAAGTACAAGAGGATTAGATTTATATGTGGTTCAGATTTCTTTTGATACTCCCAAACCATATTTTCAGTCTTCTAGAGAGTCCCAGAGCAGAACAAACTCATGTGCAAAATCTAGAACAGTATGTTTCCTGGGCAGCTGTATGCCAGATGCATCAGTGTTGTGCTCAGATTGCTGTCCAACAGCATGAGCCGAGTTTCACTGGGACAGAGAACAAGCTAGCTGATCAGACTCAGTTTTAAAAGTCATCTGCAGGAGATTAGAGGCTCTTCTTGCCGTTCATCCATCCTGATGGACGTGGTGATCTCATCAGAAACTTCTTCTTGGAAAGAGTTCTTCCGTTTCTGAATATGGTTCTTATTTACTTGTTTCTAACTATAGAATAGTGGAGAGCAGGAAGTACTGTTTAATGGCATTTGTCCTGAAAAACAAATCCATTTCTAAAAGAGAAACAACCCAGAAGTCTAATTTGCCTGTCAAGAAGCTGTTTCAACAGGGAGTTTTACTTTCTGTTGTAACAGCAAAATACTGAAAGGCTTTCCAAATGTGTATGTTAATTATTAACTTTTAGAGCACCTGACATATGTAACATAACCCTATAAAAGCTCAGAAGAGGGAAGCATAGTGGTAGCCAGATTATCCCAAGTAGTCTTAGTCTTAATTCTTCGTTTCATTTCAAAGCTGGGCAAAGTATTTTTTCTGTAAAAATGATACAGATGTAGATCACAGCAAGTCTGGTGTCATATGATTAGAACAGACTGCTTCAATTGGGAAGGACCTACACCAGTCATCCAGTCCAACTGCCTGACCACTTCAGGGCTGAGCAAAAGTTAAAGCAAATTAAGGGCACTGTCCAAATGCAGACGTACTTGTCTGTTTTTTTTGCAAGGAGAGAGCAATGAGGCAGATTCTGTATACCCTGCAGAAAAATAATTAATGCTTTGTCTTGCTGTCTTCTAATAGAAAGGATTTTGCTTCAGTGTTCCAGGCTTGTTTCTTTTTTTCATGCTGGCCTTAGTCAAAGACTAGAGGAAAAGATAATTTTTGCTCTAGGATGCTCTGATTGTGTGACTGGGTACCTTTTTTTTTTATGGGTAACTAATTGGCACTGTCAGCTCAGTGATGAGAGTCCTCTGGAACTTTGCACTGTGGAAGGCAAGTACTGGCTTTTCTCTGTGTTTTAAAAACAAAGTGAAGTGACAGAAGTTGCGACCGAATTAGGACTTGAGAGCAAGTCAGTGTTCGGTTTATGGCTTGACTTGCAAGACTTGTAAAGACTTAAACAAAACAACATAAAGTTAAAATATTGAGCAGTCCTCTGTAAGGTACACTTGTCTAAATATTTTCTCTCATTTGTCTTCTGTTTGCAGGTAGTGGAATATGGTCTGTTTGTGAAGCACTATAAGGTTGAAGTTTATCTTCTGGAGCTGAAGCTGTGCGAGTGCAGCGATCCTGACAATGTAATTAGCTGCCACTTCAGCAAAGCAGATACTGTTGGTAAGTTTTTTCCTCTAATTCATGAAATTATTCTCCAGAACAAGATCCACGTTGATAAACTGGAGCGAGTCTAGTGGGTACTAACAGGACAGTTGGGATTGGAGGGTGTGATGTGCAGTAAGAGCCTGAGGGAGCTGCATTTAGCCTGGAGAAGGGAAGACTTTTGAGGAACCTTGTAGTAACTATGCGGAGGTTCCTGACAACATGGAGTCAGGATATTAAATCACAAAGCAAGACAACAACAAAAAAAGTCATAAATTGAAACAGGACAGATTGCAACTGAATACAGTGCAAACGTTTTCCCTGTTAGGATAGCTAGACATTTGATTAGGGCCCAGAGGGATGAGGGCATCTCCTGCACATTTTGAACACGTGATTGCATAAGCCTCAGGCTGCCTGGTCTAAATTCAGTATTGACTCTGCTTTGAGTGGTTGGACTAAGAACCTCCTGAGTTTCTTTCAGCCACAGTGATTCCTGGTGCAACGTGGGGAATTGTAGTTAAAAACTTCTGCCTACATTGCTTGTTAACTCATGTCCTTAAGCATCCACAATACACATGTGAAGCAGTTCTCTGTTTCTCCTATGATTCCTTCTTTCTAGAGTATGAATGTTTTAGACATCTTCTTAATGACTCTCCTTACGCTTCTGTTTGTCCTGAAATTTGGCCCCTGTCTCTTTCTCTCTTTATATCATTGCTGTATTTTCCCATGTGAAAATGCTGGATGTCACCTGTTCTATATGTCCATAAAGAGGCTGTTTATTTTTTCACTTTGATGTGTGGCCTGACAGTAGTAATGGGAAACACTTCTTCCTTCAAGTTATGTTTTCAAATAATGACTATTTCACTGAAGTTAGCCTTTGGGCAGAAACTTCTCAGTGTGTTCTGAACGTTGAGATTTGAGGGCTTGACAGGCAAATACGTGACTGAAAACAGAAGTTTTTCATTCTTTCAAACTAAATATTAGACAAGCTGTATGAGCAATTACATCTTCCATGGTATTTTCTACTCAAAGGATCTTGAAGAATCAATGCTGTGCCTCTTCCTGAATGTTGGGCTAGTTTGGCATGTTGTTTTTTTTTTTTCCTCCTGAACAGCTGCCATTGAGAAGGAAATGAGAAAACTATTTAATATCCCAGCAGAGAAAGAAACTAGGTTATGGAACAGATACATGAGTAACACTTATGAGCAGCTCAGCAAGCTGGATAGCACTGTGCAAGATGCAGGGCTCTACCAGGGTCAGGTAAGGGCTAAAACTTTTTTTCCCCTCTTGGATTCTCACATGCTGCTTTCTCTGAGACCTTTTTTTTTTTTTTTTTGCTTACTTTATGTACTATGAGCAAACCCTGAAAATGTGAGTTGTTGATGATTTTGCAAAATGTGTATCAGATCTGTATTTACCTTTATTATGTGACTCTCTTTCAGGTTGTTCTAATAGAAGTGAAAAATGAAGATGGCACATGGCCTGGACAGCATTTCCTGGCAAAGTAAGCACACAAACGTGTTCTAGTGGGTTCTACTCTTTAGTCAAGCTTGTTCACTTGTTCTAGTGTTTATGTGTTCTCTGTGAAAGTCTAATTATTACTGACTTGTGGATTTCTTTGGTTTGAGTATTTTGAAGGAGATAAAATCTGGAATAGAAATATTCTTCAGTACTTCTGCTGGTTTCTTGTCTTAGCAAGTTTTCTATGTTAAGGCCCATTTCAAGTAGGTTATGTAAATGTTGGGTTCTACCAGTGCTTGGGAGACAAATGTGCTAGTTACATTGAGCTAGTCTACTTAAAGCTATGTCTGCAGGCTGTAAAGTGGGAAAAAAAAATCTGGCTTCTACTGTTTTGGAACAAAAAAGATCTTGGAGTACATTTCCAAAGCTGCCAGTAGTGAATACTCAGAATTCTGGTAATTCATCCTACAAAAGGATGAACTCTGCTGCCCAAGACAATTAGAAGCCTACAAGTATTACACTTATTATCCCTGTAATACCTAATTTAGAGAAGAGTAAGACAGGGGATTGATGAAAGATTGTATGTATGCAGTGAATGGTGTAGAATGGAAGTTGCTTGCAATGGTAATGAACTGTTCTTATCCAGTCCTACAACAGAAAGCAAAATCCCATGATTTTACTAGTCCAGTGGCTTGTTTGCATTCCTGTGGGTAGCCTATCGGGCTTGGTATTGATAAAGAAAATGTTTTTCTTTGCAATAGTAAACTTAAAGCTTGCTGCCAAGTGATCTCATTTGAAATACAGATCTTACTAGTGTTAAACGCTGAAGAATTTTTTTTCAGCAGCTAGTCTGAGTAAAGATTTGAATTAACCTCTGGTGATATTTGAATGAAAATGATTATTGGTGTGCAAGTTTATGTTTTCTAATGACGTAGAATTACAGGTTTGTTTATTGTAATGTAGAACTCATGAAATTGTTTGACTTAATGCTGATAATGATGGCTGAAAGAATTGTAAAATGACACAGGCTTATCTGTTCATTTGTACTGTACTTTGGCTCTTTCATTTGCCCTTGTCTCTGTTAAGAGACTAAGTGTGTATGTTCCATATAATGTCTTCATTCTACAGTTTGGGTGCCTTAGTTTAGCAAGTTCTGCTCTCTGTACCTTGTGCCCTTTAGTCTTGTAGGTTAAATAACAGTTTGATAAGCCAAAGAGGGCATGAGGAAGCTGGACTGCTCCTTGTCTTTAGGGCTGACATTGGTGTGTGCTATTGGCATGTGAAGTGCTGATCAAATGAGAAGAAGCCTTTTAAGTGGCCAGGGCAAAGACTGTCTTGGGAAAGCAACGTGCTTTAACATCAGATAATAGCAGACTCTGATGGACTAACAGTTTGCCTTCCTGCATAGAAGATGGCTGTGCCATGTAAGACAAGTCAGCTAGAAATATTGGACTTTTATTTCAAACAGAGAAAGAACTTTAAAGAAAGAAAAAGCTGAGAACTTGTTCTTTCATAGATGTAGGATAACAGAAGGTAATAAACAAGCAGGAAGTGTTTTCTTGTTAGGTTCAGTCATGTTTTGCGTGCTGTTTTATGTCTCTTGCTTACTAATGCTGTACAGTGGTTGCCTTGATAGCCTCAAAACTGCTCATGAACTGTGCTCGTAATGGTTGAAAATAATGAGGAAAGCTGGGCTGGATCTGGACCAGGTGTGTCCAGTAGCCTGCCTTGTGGTGTGGGTAATAGCAGATGCAAGTAAGAGGAGTAAAAATAGTTCCCTGTAAGAAGAGGGAATAATTGGCAATGCATCTGCCGTGGTATAATCCTGTCTTCTGGAAGCCTGCAGCTCGGACTTCTTTGGAGATGATTGAGTCTAGATATTTATGTTGAATGTATGTTTGCAGTCTGAGGGGAATCTTCTGCCTTTTGGTGCTTTCTCTGTTGGATGTCATCACTCCTTGTCAGATGTGAGTGGGCTGGTAGCAGTCTAGACTGGATTGTTCGTAGGTTTTAAGTTTTCTTCACCTTTTAAAGGGCTGTTTCAGAAAGCTTTTTACTGATTTTTAAGGGATTTTTCTTTTGTGACTATATAGTGACACTACTTTTGGTTACATAATATATATTCTTAGTAAGCTACTTTTTTGGGTCATTGACATTGCTCCATATTAATGCATTTATAATTGCTCCGTGTGCTCTTTTGGCATGAGTCATAACCAGTTCTGAAGTTTATTTGGTTTCTCTCCCTGTTGTAGCATATTTTCATGTATGCATAATAGTCTGTAGTTTGTATTATTTAGCTGGTTCTCATGTCTTATTGAAAAGCCTTTTTTTCAAGGCATTCTTGTATTAAGGGTGGTTTCATTTTTTTCAAGGCATTCTTTTATTAAGAGTGGTTTCATACTTCACTTAGTTTTCAATACACTGTCTAAATTGCACCTCCCTATGAAGCTGCAGTCTAGGAAAGCACAGAGCAAAGATGTCTTATCACAGACTGAGTCTTTTACATAAGCTAAGCATGGAGTGACATGGATTTTTTTTTTTTCTTTGCAGAGCAGTAATTTAAGAAAGTAATTCCAAAATTAAGCTGCTTGTTCAACCATGTTCTTTCATTTGCCAGACATCTATTAAGAATATGCTCTTAGCAGACAAACCTCTAGTGAAAGCCTGTGCTGTGACTTAGGGTGTGTTCTGAGTTGATCTTTTTAAAGTTTTTTTCCTTTTGTTCTGGAAGCCTTAGGTGCCTGTACTGCAGTGTACTGACAGCATTTTAACTTTTTCTGTGAGCTGGTAACAGACTTGCTAACCTGGAGCATGGTGTTCAAATCTCGTTAATGGGTTGGGATGTTGTTTGTCTTTTGCATGGGTGTATGTGTGTATATACATTATTGCATGAAATCAATTCTATATGTTTAAAACTCCAGATGATTGACTTCAGTACAAAATCCTAGGGACTATTTCTATGTATAAAATATGTGGGTGATAGCAGTTAAACCAGACAGTACTGGAGAGGGGAAGAACCAGAGAGGAGATAGAGTTCCCAGCCCAGAAAAGTAAGAGTGTCTTATGGTGTTCAGGGTAGGTTACACTCTATTAGAGAAAGTAATTCTGTAGTAAAAGTGGTGGTTGTTGTTAGGAAACAACTGGTGCTTTTTTGGAAGCTGAAGGTGATGCCAGAAGTGAGTTGGAAGTTACATTAACAGCATGACTGAGAAGGATAAGTGAGACTGCCACCCTGAACACCTGTTCTGTTCTTTTATGAAGCTGAACACATCTGTGATGTTGATAAGCTATTATGCTTTCTAAAGAAACTTAGATTTTGAAGTTCTGAAGAACTGGAGTCCTTGTAGCTGCATCTAGTGGCAGCAGGAACCACAAGTTCTCTGTGCTGAGGGATGTTTTGGAAGAGAGTTGAATAATTCCAGATTTTAATTTGATCTCAGGCAAACATTTTGCTCCAATATTCACTTTCTCAGCTGGAGAAAAGGCTGTTTAGCCAAGACCATAGAGAATTTTGGTTTTGGAGATGTTTCTTTGGGCTGCATTGCTTCAGTGCTAAAGGCTTAAGAGAAAGTTTTTCCTTATTTAGAGTTTTGATGGCATTAAGGAAAGGACTGTAGAGCTCTGTGTCTCTGCTTGCATGCCAACAGAGGCCTTGGCAGACTTGTAGCTCGTGACCACAGAGTCTCTGCGTGCAAGGTGACTGGGAGGTGGCTGGATTCACTGTTGTAAGGATTTTCCCCCACTGTTTGCAGTGTGTCAGAGGCACTGGCTTCTACTAGGGGAAACTTCTTTTCCACGTGTTTGGCAGCCTTCTGTGTGTTTCCCCAGCCATCAAACTGGCTGACATTTTACAGAAAAAATGCTCTTAAACTCCACAGCAATCCCTGAGTGTTATATTCAGAGTATGCCTGGCCATTGCTATTTGTTATTTTGGTGCTCCTTAAGGACAAAAATACTTTCTTGTGGCTTGAAACTGCTTTTACTACTAAACGAGGTTTTAGAAGAGGGAATGGATTATATTTATTCTAGGACTTGCAGAGGTTGAGGCATGCTTTGTTTCTTAAGGGAGGTTTTTGTCAATGACTCTCTGCAACTTCATCCTCCTTAATTGTTCCTTAGAAGACTCTCAAACTAAAATCTTGAGCTAGCAGAGTTTTAGCTCAATCCTAGCACACATTTTTTTGATCCTGAGTGTAGTTTCTTAGAACAAATGAACACAAAATCATGTCAGATCTGTAAAAATAGCACTTTTCCCATCAGGTATTGCATTTGAAAGCAGGAGTGAAGTTGTATTTAGTGTCTAGTAGCTGTCTACCTTCGTTTGCAATGTGCTGCAAGAATTTTCTTGCTGTTGCCTCTTTCCTCTGTTCAAATAACTGATGGCACTGTATACTTGGTGGACTTCTCTCCCAGTCTGGTACTTTCCTTGGTAAAAATGTTGAGAAGTTGTTGCTTGGTTCATGTGTCTTGTAACATGTGTGGCTTTTTTTATCTACTCTGTCTTCATTTAGGCATCTGTTCAACCTGACACAACATTTGGTGATATTTGGTTGATACATGTTTCATAGGAACATAATACTATATTTAAATGCCTTTTCCTGTTTAACATCTCCTTACCTCAATTTCTTGTGCACTCACGATTTCAGAGGGCCTTTCAGCAACCAGTCTTTACTGGGCAGATCTTTATTACATGACTTTCAAGTGCTTGAGTTTGCAGCAAATGCCACATTTTCAGAGTAGCATTGAGTATATATGATAAGGAGGCTTTTTGCATGTGGGAACTTTCTAAATGCAAATTCATTATGGCCTCTCAGTTGCCAACTAAATAAGTTCTAGCTTTTCCTGCTTTCATTTTTTTTTGTTGTTGTTGCAATAGTTTTATTCTATTGGTAGTTGAAAAGAGTAGGACTAACTGTATTGCATGCTCTGAAGGCAGCCTCAACTGAATTGAAATACTTTTCACATCTCTGTCTTCCCACCACTTGAAAGCCTTTTACAATATTTCTTTTCAAGCTGTTCATCTTAGCAGTTTTTCACTTGTCAACCGTATGGCCTCGCAGTTTCTGTACTAGATTAATCCGTGTCCTCTTTATGCTACTAGTCTCCAGATTTCTCCTCACTTGCCATTTGTGTGGGTTTTTAAGATGTAGCGTGGCAAGACATGAAACGTCTGTCTTTAATTGACAGCCGGGGCGTAATGTGCATCAGTATTGTGAAACATGAAGTTGTGGATGAGGGGATGGAAAATGTGGGCTGAAAATACATGCTGGACTCTGCTGGAGTGTGAGTCCTGTCCTGTTTCAAGTCTCCTTAATATGAGCTTCTGTAGCATCCTTGAGTAAAACCAGCCAAATAACCTTTGGGGTTCAATAGGAAAATGCCGAGTGTGCCTCAGAAGGCTTTTTTGACAACTGGAACTCTGATAAAGCTGCACGTGGAATGATCACGTGCTGTGAGGTTGTCAACAAACTTGAAAAGTAATGAGATGTTTCAGAAAGAGACAAGTGAACTGCTGAAGAATTTGCAAATAGTTTTTGTGCTACAAGACTTGAAGTATCACGTTAGTGAGAAATTTAAAAATTGGTTTTAACACTGAAAAGATTCTGTGGGAAATGGAAATTGAAGAAGCAACTCTACAGGCAGCAGATGGAGAGCAGCACAAGCTCTGTCCAAATTATGAAGCTTTGTTGGTCTTTTGGAACGTTAACATGGTTATATTCTTACTAATCAACTTTCTGTCTGAGTGTATGATTTGGGTCAGGTAGGGAAAGGCTTTTAATGTGGGCCAAGTGTTTTGTGGCCTTCAAGATGGGAATTTCTTTTTGTTTGTTTCAAGGTGGTTTACTCATGAACTTAAAGCTTGCATCCCTGTCATCTGAAATGCCTACTTATTGCAGTCTGGGACCCAGATTTTGCTTTAAGCAAGAATTTTTACTCCTGCTTCTGATACTTTTGTCTGGGATTTCTGTTCCAGACAAGTGCTTGGAAGTGTGATCACACAGATCAAAACAGTAAATTCTGTGTGTGGGACCTAACTGTAATGTGGCAAGTCGTTGGGAGTTTTGTGGGAGGTGGGGCTGGGGGTGAAAAAAGTAGTGGCACTGTTTCTACTTCTTTTTCCTTTCTCCCAGATCAAGCACTGCAACTAGCAGAAACTTTACTACCTCTTCAAAATCATCAGCAAGTTCTTATTCCTCAGTGTCTACCACTTCTGTCATTACTAACGGTGATAGCAGTAACTCCTATGGACTGAACAGCTCCCACCTGGGCAGGGGGTAAGAGCAGGAATGTTCTTTTTGTTTCTTCGTCCTTCATGTGACTGAATACTCCCGTGCATCCTTGCCTTCGTAAAAAAGGAATGTGATGCTGCCCTGTGAGGAGTTCTGCTACTCTAATGTACTTCTTTATCCCACTTTGCTTTTGAAACCGTTATGTTCTGCTGTTACTGTCTCACTTGCAAAAGTACTGCATGTTCCAGAGCTTACTAACTACTAGAGCACTGCCTGATTTTTGAGAGGATTGGAGTTATGAGGGTGCCAGTGTGGTAAAAGCCTTCTCAGAGATCATAATTTTCTTACTAGCTCTTACAATATGTCATGTAGACTGTCCCTGCATTAGGGTAGTGTGCTGTGTACTTGTAGACAGAGGAAATTAATGTGTTATGAGCCATAAATTAATAATAGACTATGTAATGATTAATGTTTCCAAAGTTAGCACGTATACTTCACATTCCTGGTATTTAGTTTTAGACACTGTGAAGCAGCAGCAGAAACATGTAGACTGGTTAAACAATTTCATTAAACAATTTTTGACTTATATTTGATGTGACTCTTAAACAGTGTTGAGAATCAGTAAACACATGGTGGAGTTCACTGTGTTGTCTTTCTTCCAGAGGTTCTGGATTTGTCTGTAACTCTTACAGCTGCAGGGACAGTGATTCCTTGTCGCAGCCTGGACTCTGTGGACTCAGTAACCTTGGAAATACCTGCTTCATGAATTCTGCACTACAGGTAGGAATTGGGAAGAGCCCCTTTTAGAGTTAAATAAGAATAGTCTCTCAAGAGAATGTGGATTAAAATGTGTTGAAGGAAAAGCATGTTTTAACATGAGTCAATGAGGAGACTGCACCTGGAATAAAAAAAACCCAAGCCAACCAAAAAAAATTCCCCACACAACAAAAAAAAAAAACCCACAAAGAAAAACCCAAAACCCAACTAAACAAAAAAGCCAGCTCTTTATGCAATTTGACTCGTGTCCATGTTGGTAATATAAAACATAGATAATGGTACAAAAGAGTGGATCTGAAATATATGGAAACAGTGTGAGGAAAGTCATGCTAAACAAATGCCTAACTGTAATGTTAGGTCTTAATGCTGTGCTCTGGCAACAGACCCATGTTATGCCTTAAAATAGATAAACCAGCAGAAACTGCTTCAGAGTAGAAGCTTGTATTTGTTGGCAAATACATTATATAAGAGAGAAGCCAGCCTGGCATCTGCAGAGAGAAACCATGATTCAGAAATGACCTGATGGGCTTTTGAATGTTTATTTAGTGGCATTTCTTGTTCTTCAGTCAAGCACCCTCCCAATAGGTTTTTATTTGGGTTTTATTAAATACAAAGTTTACTCAAATTCAGTCTCACCAGTTTTGCCAATAGCTTAGTATGTGTTGTGATGTAAAAGCTGGGTGTATTATTTCATTGTTGGCACAGATTCGTTGTTCTGTGCAGTAAATTAATTTTCTTAATGCTTTTTTAGTGTCTGAGCAATACCCCTCCTCTAACTGAGTATTTCCTGGAAGATAAATATGAAGCTGAAATAAATCAGAGCAATCCACTGGGGATGAGAGGAGAAATTGCAGAAGCATATGCAGAGCTCATCAAACAGATTTGGTCTGGGAGACAGTCTCATGTGGCCCCACGTATGTTTAAAGTGAGTACTCCATGTTCTTGTAATAGCTTTTTGACTCAAGAAATAGTGAAAGCCAATGTGCTTTCCACGCAGTCTACTGTTACAAAAGCAGGAACGGCAGAATTGCTTCAGTGTTGTTTCTCGTCTCATGTAAATGTGCAGGGAGAAACTTGCCAATGAGTAGTGTCATACTCTGGAATTGTTTGCTGCTTTTTAATGTTAAATGCCTTCCTTATTCAATGACCTTCCAGCCTGAGAGTTGTTTATAGGTGTATTGAAATGATCTTTGCTACAAAACTACGTAAGGTCATGTGGATTGCCAGCTGTGAACTTTAATTAGTGAGAAAAGATGTGCCAGTTACAAATGAAATTATGGAGTGGAGAGCAGAATGTGTCCCTTTGTCTATAGTGTGAATTGTTGATGTAAACTTCCCAGGGCTTCAGCATGAAGAGCTGCTTTCAGCTGAGATACTGCAATGTAGCAGTTGTAGCTGAACCCCTGGAAAAATTGTAACTGTGTCTTTTGTTTTGAATATAATGCAGAGATGCTTCAGTGCAGAACAACATCATTAAAGGAACACTAAGAGTTTGCTTCTGCAGTGCAGTCTCAGTATGCTGAGGAAGAATAACATCCCAAATGCATGAAATAAGCAGTGACCTGATACTAATGCAAATGTGCATCCTGTTGCTGTTCAGGTTTTCCATGGTATAGTGTTGATGTTGAGGGCATCTGCTTTTGAGACCTGAAGCAAAAGCCTTATGAACTACAGAAATCTACAGTTTCCTATAGAGTCATGAGTTGTTCAGAAACAGCAAGATGTTTAATGTCTGTGACTTGGAGTTGCTGGCACATCATCCACTGTGATAAAAGTTGTTCTGTAAACTTCTGTTCAGAGGAAATGTGTGAGTCTGTAGTGGACGTAAATAAAAGTGTCTTAATATGGGCTGGACTTAAGACTGGAATGGGAATAGGCACTTCTTAGTACAGTGCCACTTGTCATTTTTTTTCTAACAATTGTTGCTGATTTAATGACTATCTGACTTAAGCAGCCCCTGAGTCTAGGCTGCCTTGCAATTGTCATCTCTGCTGGTTAAAATGTACTAAGCGTGGTTCTGTGGGTCTGTTGGTCTCTGTTTACGAGGAAGCCAGCGATGGTCAGTAGTACTGACCACTCCTCCAGCTAATTGTTGGTTTTCCTGTACCCCTTCCTATTGCTTTTTTTAGAAGCAGGAACACTAAATAGCAGTGTTGTGAGACAGCACTTGTAAAATAAGAGGCTGTATATGAGTGTGCTGTTTCTAGCTCTTGCTGACTCAGGCTGATAGCTAGCTTAACTTCATATCACAGTTTTTAGACATTTCAATGTTAAAGCTAGTTTTGTTAGTTCTTAAGTATCTTCTGCAAGCGTTTTCAGTCTTGCAGTCCACCTTCAAGATGCTACTTATAGCAAGTCTATTACTAACATCTATGCACTAAATGCATTCTGCTCTCTCAACACTAGGGGGGGAAAAGAGTTGGAAAAATTATTCTGGCACCCTTAACCGTGTTAGCATCCGGTTCACTGCAGTCTGCGGCTAACAGAGCATGGGGTGGATCTCTGTAAAAGCCAGGACATGGGTATTTTTATTCCTGTTTTCTACACATAGGTGATTCTCACTGCCCTCTACTCTCACCTTTGTGTTTCAGACACAGGTTGGACGATTTGCTCCCCAGTTTTCGGGGTACCAGCAGCAAGATTCGCAGGAGCTTTTGGCTTTTCTTCTGGATGGCTTGCATGAGGATTTGAACAGAGTGAAGAAGAAGCCCTACTTGGAGCTGAAGGATGCCAATGGCAGACCTGATTCGGTATGGTGGCCTTTACTTGAGGATAGGGCAGGTAGTGCTTCTGAGGGAGATTTTTTTGACACTTCCTGGCCTTGCTTCTCACAGGCCACACAAATATACTTTCTACAAAGCAGTACACCTGGGAGGGGAGAAACCTGTCATGCTTTATGGCCCAGCTGACTCTTCATTGCACCATGCAGCATGTTTCTGTTGCTCTGCCTCACAGCAGAATGTGTGTTCTTGTGCTGGTATGCAGGAAGATGTGCTTATGGTTCAATATGGACTTCCTTTCCACTGCAGAATCAAATTGATCTTGTGACATAACTATCTAAAAGTAGGCTATAATTACTACCATAATGTTTCCTCCTATGCCATTTTCCTGACAAAGGCCAGAAAAGTCTCTTCTGTTCATTTTTCTTCCTGCCTTTTCTCTGTCCTCTGTTTCTCAGTTCACATTGATAGGTGAGGCCCTTACAGACACTTTGTTCCTCTGAAAGTAACAAACACCACGCTCATGTTAAAATGAGACACATAGTAGTGACATGTGTTTCCCTAACTGAACACTGACTCTCCTGATCAGGCTTTAACTGCATGTCATAATATAATCAGCTGCAGCATACTGACAAGTGCAGAGTCCAGAGTAAATGTATTAGGTGGAAAAATGCTGTAGGAGCCTCTAAAACCCAGATACAATCATTGTTTTTAGGAGACGTGACTAGTTGTTTCCTCTTAACTGCCAATAACTTTGTGGTTTTTGCCCTTTTTTTCTGCATAATACAGCTCATGTGACAACACAAGAAGTATATTAAATCTTGTGGTTTTTTAAACAAGAAATGTAGTAATTGTGGGATGGAAAGTATGCCCAGTGTGTCTGTGTTTTATTTAGGTGCCTCCCTTCCTCAGATGTAGGGGATGTAAATTTGTTTCTGTCTTGTATCCACATCATTGTGGTGGTTGGAGTCTATTACTCTGTTCGCGTTTCAGCATCTTGTTTAGTGACAGTCACATTGCAGTGTGTGTATCTATGGCACTTATTCCACCTGAGGTTTATATGGAATATATGGTATTGCACCATAAACTGAAAGTCTCCTGCTAAGAAGAGCTTCTCATTACATTGTGTAGACAAATGCCAGTATTCAGATTCTCTTAGGTAAGGAGTTTATAGGTTGTGTTGTGGAAGTTTTCAAGGAATTGTAGTTTATCTCCTTTTTATACTTTTTGTGAGTCATGGACAATAATTATTCCAGAAGAAAAAACTCCCAATTGTTTTTTTTTGGAGCTGTAACTGGAGTTGTCTTCCAAAAGCAGAAGGCAACAGTTCTTCCCTCATGGATGAGTGGAGCGTATCTTGTTAGCAGCTTTCTGTCCTGAAGAGCAGAGTGTTACCCTGTCAGTGTCCCATCCGCTTCATTCATGTTTCTGGCATTGTGTGCATGAGGAATATCTGACCTCAACTGAAGTAGAATCGTAGAACCATAGAATCATTTCAGCTGGAGGAGAACTTTAAGGTCATTGAGTCCAACCTTTGTCCCAGCCCTATGAACCACTAGACCATTTCCCTAAGTACAACATCCACCCATCTCTGAAACGCCTCCAGGGACAGTGACTCCAGCACCTACATTTGACTTGATGCAAAGCCTTGATTTCACTGACCAAAAAAATCCCAGTGTGTTATGCTGGATACACTGGTGGACACCCTGGTAGACTCCCCCTTTCTGTGATATTTGCCTGTCACTATCAGTTTCCTGAGTGTTTGATCCCTGTGCTTGCTGTACTGGGTAGAGGGTGAGAAATGACTTCTGATATGTTTTTTGTTTTTTTCTAGGAGGTGGCAAAAGAGGCCTGGGAGAATCACAGGTTGAGGAATGATTCTATCATTGTGGATATTTTTCATGGTCTTTTCAAATCCACCCTTGTTTGTCCCAAATGTTCCAAAGTTTCTGTGACCTTTGATCCCTTCTGCTACTTAACCCTTCCACTGCCCTTGAGAAGAGATCGTCTCATGGAAGTTACTCTGGTATATGCAGACCCACAGCGTAGACCTGTTCAGGTGAGACATATTGAAGGCACAAACTTCTTACAGTCATCTCAGTGTTTCTCTCAGATTTTGAAGTTGAGGCTTTTAAACTAAAGGACATTGATATCCACTTTTGAGTGAGGTAGGATGAGTTTTTAACGTCAAAACTGTGAATTGAACATGTGAAATCAAGTGGCTTTGTAAAACTTCAGTTTGAGACTGGGGTCGTGAGTCCCTCTTGAAAAACAAAATTACCTGGTTGCTTCTAAAGCCCTACTTTATTGCAAGGTAGACTTCCCTCCCCCCTCCAAATCGGTCTGTGGATGAGCACATACATACCTGAAGTAACCTTATAACATGTCAAAAAACAAGATCTGGAAGGCCCAGGCAGAATGTCTAGATACCCTGATGACAGATGAGCTTTTACCAAAAGAAAAAGCAAAGCAGTTTTGGAAGCTCAAATTGTCAGTATTTGTACGTGCTGCATGTTCTAACCACAGATAGTAAAACCTGTGCTCTGTGTATGCACTGCTGGTTTGAGGGAAGTGGTAGGTACAGTGAAGATCAATCCTGGACTGACAATAAATTTGCATTGTGCTTTTTGCACAACTGTGAAATCAAGGACAGCTGCACTTGTTCTTGTCACCAAAACTTGTATAAAGGTCAAGAACAGAGAAGGGATTAATTGAAAAAACAAGCAAGGTTACCAATAGCATAGGGAGCAAAAGGATAGATTCTTCTACTTTGAAAAATGAAGATGAACAGAACTTGTACAGCTTGGAGCTCTTAGATAAGTTGTCTGTATGCATGTTCTACACCCCACCTTCAGTGCCCCGTGAGCAAATCTTTACATGTCATGATTTCCCAGTTGTGAAGCCAGAGATGTGCATCACTACTCCCATCTGATGTGTGGCACAAGGAGGAACTGTCTCTGCCATGTGGGCTATGCCAAGAGAAAATTAACTGAAAGTGTCTGATGGCCACAGTGGAATATGCAGATGGAGAGTGTAACTGAGAAAACCTGGTGAATATTGATACATAACTCCTTTTAGTCAAGGCAGATGTGTGGATGTCTATCTATAACTACCACAGCGCCCTGGAATCCTTCTTTAAAACCTATGGTACTGATGCTTTGATGGAGGAAGGGTGCTAAGTTAAACCAAATCGTAGGTGCTTGTGTTCTGGTGCACTCATACTCTTGCATCCATGAACATTCCTGTTTGCAGAATATCACTTAGCTGTGTTAAAAGCTCACAGATCTGTTTCAGGCAAGTGTTAAGGGCACTGGAAGTGGAATCAGTGTGTTATCAGATGTTTAACGTCTGAGGTAAGGCATTCACACAAGATTTCTGCTTTAGGGCTTGAGTTTTTTGACTCTGCCCTTGTCCTTTGTAGTTTGATGTGAGTGGTGCATTGACTGCAGCTAGTAGCCAAGCACCCACACAGCCTCTTCCCAACAGGAATGGGGAGAGAATAGAAGGAAGAAAAGCAAGAAAACCCATGGGATGAGATAAAGATGGTTTAATAGGTGGAAAAAAAGTGGGAAAGTGGAGACAATGACACAAATGATGCAAAGAAAGTCACTTGCCACCTTCCATGAGCAGAGCAATACCCAGCCATTCTCTGAGCAATAACCTTGAAAGCCAAAGATGTCCACCCTTTCTTACCCACCACAATTGTTACTGCCAAGCATATACATTATATAGTAATGTCATTTATGCAGTTCAACACAGCTGTCCTGACTGTTTTCCATACAGACTTCTTGCCCACCCTCAGCCTAGCTGCTTAGGGGGCAGAGCAGGAACAAAGAGAAGGCTTTGATACTGCACAAGCACTGCTCAGCATTGGCTAGAAAACATCATTGTGCTGTTGACGCTGTTTCAGCCACAAATCCAAAGGGATTTTGGATACAAGATACTGTAAGGAAAACTACTTCCTCAGTACGGTGTAATACATAGCATGTCCAGTTCAGGGAGAGCTCTGGGGATTCCTTTATATCTGAGAGTATGTCCAGAACAGAACTCTTACTAAAAATATAAACTACATCTCAAACTTTAACTGAAGGTTTAAGTGATCTGATCCGAGCAGGTGGGTTTATATGGGGGCAGGTGGGGAGTGTGATGTGAGTTTTACTACTGCTGAGCTTGACCAAAGCAAAAGAACAGCTATTTAAAGGTTTCTCATTCCCTCCAAATCCCTGCTTTGTGAAGGAGAGCTGAGGTACTGAATGTCAGTACTCAACAGTACTCCTATAAATTCAAGGTTTTGTTTCCATTTGCTTGCAGTCTGCCTTGCATGGGTTTGTTTTTACCTGGTGTTAGCAAGATGTTGTCTTTGTTTCTAGTACCGTGTCGTGGTGCCAATGATGGGGGCCATCTCAGATCTCTGTGACTCACTCTCCAAACTCTCTGGTGTTCCTGCAGAAAATGTAAGAACAAATGCAGCACGGTCATTTTGATAAATGTTTGTTGTTCTTGAAGCATTTTGGTAGCTTAGCTTTTTAGGTAGGTGTGGTGGTTTAGGCCAATATCCACCCAGTCATAATATTACTCCCCCTCCTAAGCTGGACAGGAGAGAGAGGAATATAACAAATTGCTTGTGAGTTGAGATAAGGATGTAGGGATCAAACCCATCAATGAGCGTCATGGGCAAAACAGACTCAACTTAGGGAGAAAAAAGGTTTGATTTATTAAAGAAACAATAAAAGCAGGGAGACGAGAAATAAAACCGTCTTAAAAC
>WBNH01003435.1:192783-214674 GCA_013401255.1 Urocolius indicus | reverse complement strand
TTTCACATTCTCTCTCCCTGTTGCTGCTGCAGTTCTGCAACTGCCCAACAACTTCTGCTCAAATCTGTCATATGCAGCGTTACCTCCATCACTAATTGGCCAGGCCTGGGTCAGGTGCAGGGTCCAACTTAAAACTTACTGGTCCTGACCCTGTCAGCTACAGGGGAAGCTTCTGGCAACTCTTTTTGTTTAAAGAAGCCACTGCTTTAGCACCCCTGCTACTGAAAACCCTGGACCAGGCCAAAACCACTACAGTAGGTGATAAGATAACCCTAACAAGTTTGAATGCTGTTCTTTGTAAAATAAAAAAAGGTGCATGAAACGATCTGTCTGCTCTGATGGTTTCATTGCAGTAGAGAGGCTTAAGAGAAGGGGCAGAAAGCTAGCCTCCACTCCCAAAATTTCTTATAGCACGGTACTGAGAGATGTTCAGTGTTTGTTTTGGGTCTGCCTCTTCTTGGACACCCTTTCAATAGCAAAAGCATCAGGTGAGCTTTTCCAGAGGGAATGGTTTTGTAATTGGTGGAGTGTTTTTAGGGTGTTAGCGTAGCACTTCAGTTTCTTTCAGTTAATTATAGATGCAAGCCATGCCTGAAATGCTAGCCTATTGCCACTTTGATGTTGGGATCTGTGCTGTTGTTTCCACCAGGCTGACCTGCAGCTGTTGGAATTGCATGTCCTCAGTACCTCTGTAAAATCAGTGTGTTACTTGCTTTGTTTTTCTGATCCATCTTAACGAGTACAGCTGATTAGCTGCTGGGTGCTGGTGTAGAAAAAAAACGAGGTAACAGTGGTTTGCTGTAAAGTGTGATAGAGCAAGAATAGGAATTAACTGTTGCTTGAACTTAAAGTTAGCTTGCCTAAATTTATGTAAGCTTTTATTATAATCTCTTTGCAAATATCTCTTGCTGTTCTAGATGGTGGTGACAGATGTGTATAATCATCGATTCCACAAAATCTTCCAAACGGATGAAGGTTTAAATCATATCATGCCAAAAGATGACATCTTTGTGTGAGTAAAATGGGAAGATGCCATGATTTCAGGAGTGCTGCAAAACACTCACTTGGATTTTTGGGATTTCAAACCTGATGTTTTGTTTTATTTTTCCCTTGGAAAGCCTAAGTCTCGCTGTAGACCTTTTGCATGACTTAGAAGTAAAGCAGTAGCTCTCTGAGCAGCACATCAGCATGTGGAGTGTTTAGTAGGTGTTTTTGAAGTCATGGCCCTGGGTCATAATGAACTCTTTGTTTGGTTTGTGTTCTGCAGTTTGGAACTTTCTACAAGCCTATTTCAGAGATGATAATCTATGTCTGGATTACAGTTACACTTTCACTGGCATTTTTAGACAAGCTCAAGCTTATATTTTGTATGCTCTATATCAGCCAAAAGCCTTGGAGCTGTTGTTAGAATAACGTGAAGTCTAAGCTGTTGTATTCTGCCTCTCTTCACACCCAACATAGTTCTTGCAGCACCCAGCTGACCGTAACTGGTGTTTTTTGGTAGACTCTTGACTGGCACTTGAACTATTTGTCTTAACTGTGGTTGTGAGGGATGTCAGCAAAGCTGAGCATTTGGATTGTGCTTGATGTTTCATGTATGTGTGGTGGATGGGGTGTCTGCAGTCACCTGTGAGATCTGGTGAGGAGTATTAACGTTTCTCTGTTGCAACTGGAAAGTGAAAAATACTGCACATGAAGTTCAAAGTGGACTTTGAGGCTCACAACCAAAGTGGGGCTTTGGAGGTCAGATCCAGCCTTTCAGCACAAGACCAGTCTTTCTCATGTGAGAATGTTCTAGTGCAAGGAAGCTGCGTCCATTGAATTGTTGTGCAGGTGTTGAGTCCTGCATTAATATACACTGGTGCAGTGTGTACTTTTCACTGAGTGGGATGCTGTGACATGCTGCTTAGTGCTGTTCTGTCATGCTGTCTGCTGCCATCTCATCGCTGTGTTGTAATTGAGTTTTTCTGAAAGTTCCTGTCGTATTGTTTTCAGTTGCAGCTAAAGATGTTGCCAGTTAGGATGCCCAGGAAGGACATTTGGCTTCTGTGAAGTCTATTTTGTGAGAGTATTGTAGTGTTGCATTGTTAGTAACTGTCTCCAAAGCTAGTGTTCTACTGAGAAAAGAAGAATTATGATATTACAATTGTAATTGCAAGAATGCCTCACTTTCCTGCAGGTGTAATGTGTATCCCTCCAAAGCAAACAACTGTGTCTGAGTTAGCTCTGCTCTGCAGTGGGGAGGAAACATTGGCTGAACTGCACCTCCATGAGCGTTTTCCTTTTCAGTCACCACTTCCTTTTATGTGCAGACACAACTGTAAGTGAAGTGATGCTGTGAGTCATAGTGAGTGAACTGACCTGAGTTAAAAATAACCCTTCAAGGAAGAGGAGAAGTGGCAGGAGGAAGTTTTGTTAATCCTGTTTTTCCATGTAAATCCTATAAGACCTTTTCAGCGCTGTGGGGCAGGAACACACAGCCAAGTGTCAGGGAAAGAATTAGGAGAAAGCTGCTCATAGGAGCTCTCTTTAATGGGTGATGCTGGCAGGAAAAAGATATGCAAAGTAATATTCCAACCTATGGTTAAAACCTAGCATTCTCTTATTGAAAGGGAGCCTCGTCTCTGAAATGCCACAGAGAAACACTTAGTTCCTCTGAAACGAGCATGAGCAAAACTTTTATTAAATCAAATGCTTAATTACTTCTATTGTGAGCAACCTGCTTACCTTGTCTAGTTAGAAAAAGTTTACTCTTATGTGTCCTAAGATTAATTAAATAATTCAAGACATGGTAGTAGTAGTGTGAAAGTTCTTAAATTCCACTGTTTCCATCTATTAAAGTATCTGTGGGAACAGATGTGAAAGGAGGGATTGTGACAGTACATCACTTTTGTTAAGATTGGTGCAAGAGGGGAGTGATCTGGGTGGATCTTCAGCACTGGATTTCTGAACTGCAAGGTGGAGAGATTCTTCAGGAATTTGTACCCTTTTGATGTTACTTGGAGAGCCTGAGCAGACTGTGAGAGTGTTGTGGCACTGGCAGAGGCTTTGCAAATTGTCACTGAAAAGACTCGGTTAGATTTAAGACTGGCTGTGGCAGGGATTTGGGCTCTTGCATAATGACAACATCGAGGATATGCTGAAGGATTTTCTTTCTTATTACATGTATTAGACTTCGGTGGGATTTGTTTTGTTAGTCCATGTTTTACATGTTTCTAGTATCTTTCTAAGAAATCATGATTTCCTGCCAGGGAAAACTAAAGAACATGGTTTTAATTCTTCTTTGGAGCTCGTGGTCTGAGATCTCTGTGCATTAAAACTCATCAGTAAATTGAAACTACCTTGTATAAGTTTTATCAGGCTTTCTGAATCCTGTTTTCTGAGTTATTTTCTGAATCTTAAATGTTTTAAGACTTTGAGAATTATCTGAGTGGGTTTTGGAGGGATAATGTTGCCTGTTAGGACTTGGTACGTCATTCCAAAAAAAGTGCACAGCTTCCAAAGTAACATGCATGTACTTGTCCTGCTGGCTTCAAAACTTGTTTTCCATCAGGGAATGGACTTGTAGTCATGGAAGTGCATCTCTGCTCTCTGCTGCTTGCAGAAAGGATTATTTTAGCCCTGCTAGAGAGGATTTGTGCATAAAACCCTACCCTGGCCCTTTTAACTGTCCTACCGGCCCTTGTACGTTTTCCTTCAGTGCTGGGTTTTCTCTTGGGGTGCCTGCTGTCTCTTTTTGATGAGAAACAAATGCTGTTCTGATTTCTACCTACCACTGCTACCCACTTTGGGGCTGGACACATGGGCACTGCAGTGCACACTGTCTTTGTGGGCCTCTTACCCAAATCCAGAGCAGGAGTAGCCCTTTTTACTCCTGTGTTCTCTGGTTAACTTGTTTCTTCTAGCCTGACTGCTTTAGTGTTCCTAAAATTTCCCGTTTTCATGGTTTTGTCATGAAAACACACCTTATGCTTTTCCTAAGTGCTGGATGAGGAGCACTCAGCATGCATTCCTGCACTATAGCTAGGTTGATGTAACTGTGGAACTAAATAACCTGGTTCAGGATACAGGGCAGTGTAAAAAATTACTGTACCCTTCTCCAGCCTGGAGACTTGTCCCAGTGTATCTGTGGAAGTGGCTCAAGACTGGGTCCAGGGACAGATTAACCAGAAACTTCTCAAGTGTCCTGCAAACTGTTACTTACCTGCCATAAGTTGCCATCACTAGCATGTCAGATCAGGGCTCACTGTCTCTCTTGAGGATGCTGTGTGGTGCATGGCTGGAGAGCACAGCAACCTGGTGGTTGCATGGCCAGGTTGCTGCCTGTAAATTCACGAGTTTCTGATATCCCAGCAACTTAACTTTCCTTCTTAGATTACAGGCAAATATCTCACTGTATATTAAATGGAGGAATAGTAAAAAAAAGAATTAAAAAATATCTTAAGTCTCTCAGACTCTTCCACCTCTAACGAACCACCTTGCTTCCACTTCAAACTAAAAATAGGGAATTTGAATAACATGTAGTTCAGAAATACTTTATTTCCCCAGACTCAATGAAGAAGACTTGAGTGCCCACTGCAAAGCTTTTTTTGTAGTTTTGGTTTTAAACTAAAGCAAATTCCTTAGGGAGGCGACAGGAAAATACTCTCTTGTTATGACTCGGAGGCTGGCTCTGTGTGCCTACATAGTCCTCAGAATGTCCAGCTTAGAAAAGATCCCATTGTGCTGACTGGTGATGAAGTGTTGGGGTGTATCACCAGTGACACTGTGTAATGTCTCCCTCTTCTGTTTCTGAAAGAAAACCATCTTTGTGTTGATTAATTCACAGAATGAAGGGGAACAGCTGTCTTTTGTTAGAAAGTATAACTGTGTCATGTTTTACAGTGACAGTATTTTCACCCAACATTCACAGTTGAGATGAATAACATACAACAAATTCAATAAATCGTGCTAAGCCATCAGAAGTTCATTTGCACTACATTTGTACTGGACATTGCCACAAAATAGACTTCTAAGAAGACTTTTCAAAGTGTTAGGTTGGTCTGACAAGGTAGTAGTCCATTTATAAGCGAGGAAGAAATCCTCTGGAAGCTTCTTGCCTGCTGTGTTTTGAAAACATAAGGATTTGTTTTAATCAATTGCCTTGTGTAATAAAACTAAAACATGCCAGCTTGTTCTAGGAGAACAGAAGTTACAGGAAAGTTGAGTTTAACAGCAGCACTTGTATTACAAATAGGAAAATGGTATCACTTCAGGATATCATACAGTGCAGCAGAGCTGAGTGAGGTGTGTTAGCCATCAGGTGGGAAAAACAAACTGGAGAGGGATGGCTGATAATCATAGTTCCTTTGGCAGAGTGTGTGCTTAGATACTAAATATTAAACTAGTGTTTAAAGCTGACATGCAAAATGCAATCTGGGATGTGACTTGAGGACCATTAGTTAGTCATTTGTATTTAAAGACATGTTTTATAGAACCAGAACGTCTTTTGTATTTAAATGGGTATGAAGTTCACTGTCTCATGTACCAGAAGTCTTTCCTATTTCATGTTTTATGGATCCTGTCCTTTTTATGTGTTGATAATCTGTTCTTATTTTCAAGTAATGTCCACTGGCAGGACTTCTCTATTGGCAAACTATAATGTTTACTTCTCTTGTTTTAAGTAGTTCAAGTTAGACTCAAAGAAGTAAGCAATTCAAAATAGAGTTAAGTCAGTGCTGCATATTCAGGAATAAGTTTCTTGCATGTACATTCCCAAAGCTTCTATTTAAAATTTGCAAACTACCCAGCGTGTCCTATTGATTTTTGAGATGTTTCCCTGAAGGATTTTGCTGCCTAGACTTTGAATTTGGATGTGATTTTGGCAGAAGCAAGCCAGGGTTGTGTTAGTAATCATCTGTGGCTGTTTGTCAAACAGGGATATGAGGAAAGACACGTTCAGCTTTGATTTTTGCAGGGTACTTTGTGTATCTTGTGACGTGCATTGTGAATTTTCATGTCTCCCTAAAGTTTTGAGAGATGCTGAATCTGTGGCAGGGGTGGTGAGAACTGGACTCCATTTGGTATTTATGCTGAATAGGCAGTCACTGCCCTGGGTGGCTGAGAGATATTTCCTTCTCAGCTTCTCAGTTTCTGGCTTATTGATCTTTGTAGTGTGTTACCTTCCTTATTGTGCTCTGTGGTATTAAAACATCAAAAAGAAGACATGTTAGTTTTAGGGTGATTTTGAGTAGCTTGGATACATCCCAAAATGAACCTGGCTGTTTTTTATACAAAAAAGGGACAAAACTATAGACTTTCTTCTCCAGGTCACTCTAAAGGGGAGGAGAATGCTCCACACCCCTTCTTTCATGAGACTTCATCTGTCTCATCATGATGGGCTTAGAAATGTTGTGTAGTCCTGATGCAAGATGTGTTAGTATTTAGCATCAGTGGCGAGGTGCTTGCAGAAATCAAGGGGTTTGATACAAGCAAGATCAGTGGCATGATATGTAGGGGCAGTGCAGCCAAAGAACAGTGGGACTGGCCCGCTTGTCACAGCGTTGTCAATGTTTCTGTGGAGACATGTTCTTCTCAGGAAAGGACAGGGAGGTCTGTGGCAAATGATCAGAAAGTCACTTACGTAAAGGTGGTCTGCAAATCAATTTGAGGACGTTAGTTCGGTGTTTGTGCTGAATGCTCTCATTCTCCAGGCTAAGCAGAGAACAGCATCCAGCACATAACCGAAACACTTACTATTTCTTTCTCTTAGGTTCTGTGAAGTTCTGCCCCACTAGGACCTCCGGCTCCCGCTCCAATGTAACACCCACACATGCACCATGCTGGTGATATCACATCACCCAGGGATCCTGCTGGAGCTTGGAGCCGGCCTACAAGGGGTCAGGTAAGTACCACTTGAAAACAAACTCCACGGCTCATTCCAAGGGTATCATTCTCAGAGTTTCTTCTTGATTCTTAAGGCCTAAGGAGAAAAAGGTTTGATGGATGAACTAGATAACCCTGTTCTCTTAGCCTGGCTAATGGAGCATATAGTATGTGTTGTTTACATTACTATAAAAGCTTCACAAATTGATTTGCAGGTCACCTTTAACTTACAAAAGTGTGTGTATTTGGAAAAACATATGTTTAGTTTGCCATACATACCATATTTTCTGCCTTATCTTGCATCGTGCTGTGTGTTACGTTCAGATGAGTTCATGGTCTTGAAAAGCCATGACTGGCTGCAGAAAAGTCAGGTTTGTTAAGGTGATGGAGGCTGCAACAATCGTTGAACCGAGTCAGGTTGGCAAACCAGCTTGTCCAGTAGTTTCATATGAAATGGCTGAGATGTGTAAGATCTTGTAGCAGACTGATGTAGGAAGTTTGTTCTCACTTGCTGAAACTGGTGTTTTCTTGGTGGAAATTAGGATTTGTGTCCTTTCCAAAATGAGCTTGTATATTTTTTTTAAGCTTTGTAAGAAATCTTGCTGATGGATCGTTTTAAATCTTGCTTCTCTGTAAGACTGGCAAAATCCTGTCACCACCTTCTACAGGCAAGATACCTGTTGTCTGAAAAAGTTATATTTGCGGTTTATCTCCTTGGTTACTTGTTTGTCTGTGTTCTAGTATTATGAAAGAAAGTGAACAGATTAGGAGTATTTCCATTTCCTAGAAGAGATCAGAATGTGTGTAGCACTTTTACCCAGGCTTTTTCCAGTCCTCTGTTCATTTTTATTGTCAACTTTGGAACCTATTGTAACTTCACAGGAGCATCTCAGGGTTGGTGTGCAGTAGTAATTCTGTCTGTACAGAATTCTGTTGTCAGCTTCTACAGTGGTATTTTTTTCTACACTTCTCTGTTCTCTTACAAGATACCCTTCTTGCTTATTGCTATAGACTGATTTTGTGAGCCATGTAGTGTTATCCATCTGAAATTAATACCATAATCCCAGCAACTGGAAGACAGTGTTTCAATAACTTACAACGTATGTGTTGGCCTGGTGTTTAGCTCAGAGTACTTTTTGCTTTCAGTGCCCTTTAATGTAGCTCTGTCTTGTCTTTCCGTAGCTTTTCCTACTTAACTTTAGTTTGCAAGGGAACAAAAGTTACCTACTCCACTGCCTCCTTTCTGAATTACAACCACAGACTTGAGGCCTTCATAATGCTGATGAAGACTGGTCAAATCCTGCCCTATTTGCTTAGCAGTTTTCAGGCACTTTCCAGATTACTATGAATTAAAAAGACAACCAGATAGTATCCAGCAGTTTGGTAGCAGTTGAGCTGCCATGTTGTGTAGGCTGGCATCATCCTTGTTCTAATATTTCCCCGTAAGATGTAGAATTACTGGACAATACACTAGATCAACTCCATTCCATGAACCACAAAGTATTTTCTCTTAGATTATATTATTTTAGAAGGGCTGATGTTCATGAGAATCAGAAAAGGACAGATCCTGATTCTGGTAAATCTGCCTCTGCGTAAAAGGTGTTCTGAGGTGGAGTGGATAGAGGGCACTTTAGTAACCAATGTGTATGTTTCAGTGAAGTGTGCAAGATGCTCTTTTGCACAGTGTTCAGGGGTGCAACATGTTGACTGGCTGTGATGGATAACTCCTGTGTGTGGGTAACATTCCCTCTTCCTGCCCCCTCGGTTCCGTCGCATGGGCAGGGCTTCATTCGATTGTGTGAGTGTGGAAGATAAATGGGGGCTGCATTAATTGCTGCTCACAGAGCACAGTTTAGGTGGTGTGAGAAGCAGTGACAAGAGTGCCAAGGGATATGTGCATGTCATGTACTGATCTGTTTTAGGATCGGTATAGGCTGCTGGGTGATGTGAGCTCAGGTCATTAACTGTATGAGAGGCTGAGAGAATGTAAGACCCAAGGTACCAAGGGGGAAGGTATGTTGGGGAGAAAGAACTCCAGAGGGAACAAACATTGAGGGATTTCAAACTGCATTTAGTGTTTTTCATTGATGGTATGATCTAGGTGAAGCAATGTGTAGTTGTCAGGATGAAGTCTTAAGAGGTGAGTGGCAGCAGGGACGTGAATTAAGAATAAAGACAGAGGTAAGGCTGTTGAGTGGGTTGTAGGTCTGTATCCTGTGCCATGTGAGCTGTGGGAAGTGTTCAGGAAACAGCTCTGTAGCCTGAAAACAGAACACAGCCTTTTTTTGTCCTTCTCAGGAGGACCTGGTGGAGAGACTTTTTGAACTGAGTTCTTATTGGTTCTACCTGCTGTGCTTCTTGGCAGTGAAAATAACCCCTGGAAAAACCTGTCTTTCAAACAGGTATGAAGTTTGCAAGCCCAGTGAGGATGGCTCCGAGTACGTTACACTCTCTGTTTACTTTCGGGAAAAGACAATGAGGCAATCCAGCAGTACCTCAGGGACCATCCTCTTTGGTCAGCCACTGTTAATATCTGTGCCGAAGCACAAGCTGACTGTGGATCACTTGTACAGTGTGATTTTGGAGCAAATCAGGTAAGTCATGTCTGTACCTTTGAATCCTATGCAAAGTTCTAGTGGTCAGTTATTCAGTTGCCCTGTCACAGGATTACTGCATTCTTGTAAAAGGGAAGAATTTTCCTTCATTTATGTGTGGCATAAAACCTAGGATTTGCATTGCATTAGCTTCTGGAGGCCCCAGGGGCATCTCAAGGGGTATCTGTTATTTGGGGCTCTATAAAAGCAAGCTGATTATGGTCACAAGAGAAGCTATCTGGTTGCTACAAAAGGGGTCAGAGGCAGAACTTGGGCCACGTTTTCAAGGCTCTCAGGTGAGGCCACCATGGCTTAATTCTGCCTTTTCCATCTACTGCCAGTAAAACTTGGAACAAGCAACATGAACAGAGGCTTACTGGGTTGTTGTTGTTGTTGTTTGACTCCAGAAATTCTGAGAGCTCTTGGCCTGTAAATGGTGCTGTATAGGATGGGTTGTGGTTTGCTGAGGGAGTTGGACAGCAGTATGAGGTGCTGGAGAGAGGTGCTGCTGTTGTGATGTACAGCTTGGATCCAACTGCGTGATAAACCCATTCCCTCTTTGTAGCCGCTACGTGAAGCTCCCTTTGGCAGAGGAATACTCTACACCCTGCCCAGACAAAGGAACCTGCAATGGCTCCAGTGGGGTGGTTGAAGGTAAATTCCTTTCAAAACTGGCTATAAGCTTTTCAGCACTTAGAGCTTTTTCTTAGCGTGTGTTTTATGCTGTGTGTGTGTAGTTCAGCTTTTAACAGATGGTTTGTTTTCACAATGATTAAACCACACTATTGTGTGGGACTTTTGCAGGGTACAGTGAGAATTCTTCACAGAATCGTAGAATAGTGGGGTTTGGAAGGGACCTCTAGAGCTCATTCAGCCCAACTCCCTGCTAAAGCAGGTTCCCCTTGATCAGGGGGCACAGGAACGTGTCCAGGCAGGTTTAGAAACCTTCAGAGAAGGAGCCTCCACACCCTGCCTGGGCAGCTTGGGCCAGGGCTCCCTCACCTCAACAGCAAAGTTGTTTCTTCTCATGTTCAAGTTGAACTTCTTGTGTTCCAGCTTGTGCCTGTTGTCCCTTGTCCTGCCACTGGGCACTAGAGAAAAAAAAGCCTGACAAATCTTCCTGACACCCACCCTTTAGGTGTTTATAAGCATTGATAAAGTCCCCTCTCAGTCTTAATGTGGAGTGTTTTCCTTCCAAGGGAAATCAAATGTATGTAAGCCGGAGGAGAACAAGGTGTGGTTGCATTCATCGTGACCAATGTTGAAGAAGTTCTTGCTTCCCTATTAGGTTTTCAGGTTTTCCCTATTATATTTTCTCCCTCCAAGGCAACTCCTTTCCTGATATGCCTTTTGGTGGTGAAAATTGGCCTGTTGGGTCACAAAGACAAGTTCTGGAGAAATAAAGTGGAAATAGTGTTTTCTATTTGTGGACCTAGAATCACAAGGTCTCATTCCTAGGTTAGGTGCCTACAAGGAAGCTTTTAACATGAGTAGCAAATGCATGTTTGCTTTTCCTCTTTGAAATGCTTCACTTGGGCAGCTGTGAGAGTAACAGCAGAAATGAAGGGTGTCATAACAGGCTCAGGCAGACAGCTGTCCATGGGAAGTGTCAGTCTAAGCTTGCACTGAAGCTCCTGAATACTGTGATTGTTTTAAATTTTGCCAGGTGACATTGAAGAGATGGAGCATCAGGATGGTGGACAGGAAGCCAGGGAGAAGCTGGCAGAAGTTGATCCCTGCCACTCTGAGGGCTGTATGCAGATCGAGTCAGCAAGAGACCTGCAGCCCTGCAAGAAGCAGCACTTCACTTTTAGCCTCGTGAATTCCTCCGGGACCTCTGAGATAAACTCCATTGTAGAAGGAAAAATCTTAAAACTGAATGGTAATTATTGTCTTACTGTCTGTTTTTCTTCCTTCTCCTTACACCTTTGTACTAAATGTTTCTTCTTTCTTGTAGCTTTTTCTGCAGTTGCTATTGACTGGGATTCTGATACACGGAGGCTACTTTATGATGAGCAGGAAGCCCAGGTTGTCCTACTCTCTTTCATAAATAATCTATATGTTAACTTGCATGGTACTTAAAAGATTACACTACATGGTGAAATGTAGGTGTGGCTCCCTTCATAAAAATTAGTCACCAGCATGAGATATGTTTACTTAAGAGTCTTTCAGTAATGAGTTCTATAGATCTGCACTTGCTGATGTATTTCCAGAGCGTTCTGCAAAGCACATGGCTTAATTTCAAAGCTAAGTGGTCTAGTTCATAGATCTAGTTCAGTTCTAATTAACAAAACAAACCCTTAAACTCAAAAGAAATATGAAACCAAATCTCAGTATTCTTTCAGTGAGAGTTCTGCTGGAGAGTTCTGCCTTGTAACAGAGTAACCAGTTACTCTTTTGCAAAAAAAATAAACTCCACCAACTTCCAAATCAGCACAGATGATGTTTTCTGTTATGACTGTAACAGAAGAAAGGAGGAACTAGAAGCTTGAGATGATGGGGTGGGTGTGGAAATGGGGCACAGAAATAGACAGCATGGTGGAGAGGATTAAAGATTACATAGAATTGACTAAAGCACGCATCTTTGTCACTAGGCATTTGAAAAACATGGAAGTATGTTACAAGCACAGAAGAAGAAGGCTGTGGTAGCCCTCAGAGACTGCATAGAGCTCTTCACTACTATGGAAACACTGGGTGAACATGACCCATGGTAAGAGCCTCTGCCTGCCTTCCGTTGTACAATGTGGTAACTGAGTTCACAACATTTCTCTTAGGATTCTGGTCATTTCCTGGACCAGTCTGTCTGTGAGAAGTCTGTCAGTTCTCTATTAAGTGCTTGACTCAGTGGACTGCAGATGTGGGTTAATAAATGTTTCCTGCCTTTTACTAAAAAATACCCAAAACCAAGGTGTCAGTGGGGGTATAATTCACAAAATGAGGCTGTCTCTAATTCTGCAGCATATGTCTGTCTTCCAGACAGTGTCACAGAAAACAATTGTGGTAATAAAGAGTGAAAGCATGTGACAACCTTAGGGTTTAATCCTGTATCATTTCTAGCTGGAACCAGTCCTGACCCAATCCTAACTCTACCAAAAATCCCTAGTCCTGAAGGGCTACGTACAGCACATCCTGGGTGACCAGAATGTGTGTGTGCAGAAGATCTCTAGAGGTCATTTGTTAGCTGTGTAAGACAATAACTACATTGTTTACTCTTAATTTCCAATTACATACTATAGATGTGTTTTCGACTGTTATTTGTTTGAGTGCATCAGGAGATGGTTAAAGGTCCCCTTATTCTTTATCTTTTTTTCTTTTCTAATTGACAAAAGAAAAATGAATCTTTGAACAATATTCAGTTAAAGCACTTGCCATAGGACGTTTTGCCTATAAAGTGAAAGCGAGTTGTGGTTTGGAAACCTCTGAGGAATTGTGTTTACTGCATGTTCCACAGCCTCTAAGGCAAGGACTGTGCTGTGCTATAGAGGCATCTTTTAATGGAAGGCCAGAAACTTTTCTTTTAACGTAGTCATTCATTTCCTTGTTTGCTGCTTCTTGCTCAGGTACTGCCCTAACTGTAAGAAACATCAGCAAGCCACAAAGAAGTTTGACTTGTGGTCTTTACCAAGGATTTTGGTAGTGCATTTAAAACGCTTCTCATACAGCAGATACTGGAGGGATAAGCTTGACACCGTTGTGGAATTCCCTATCAGGTAAGATTCTTCCCTCAAGCTAGGAAAGGCTTGAAGAAGCTGATCAAGAGAAGTCTACTTGTGGTGTTAGTGTTGGGTGGGCTCATTGTTAAAGGTGTACCAACTCTGTCTTCTGGGTTTGAACTGAAAGGCAGCAGATGTGAGTGGAATTGGTTGGGTTTTTTTGTTGATCTTAACCTTATTTGGTTCTACACATCTCAAAAGAACTCTGGTTACTCAAAGGTACTGTTTCTTCTGAAATTGAGTAAAATCTATGTGATTCTGCTGAGCCAAGAGAACTTCTACAGACAATTTAGCAAATTTATTGGGCAGAGCTACACTTGTGCAATCTTCAGTACTACCAGATGAAAGCCTGCCTCTTTGCTTCTGCTTGTCAGCATCCTGCTGCAGGATGAGGTGTATTCCTTCACTTCTCATCTCTCACTTTTCATGCCTACACAGGACACTCAGAACTAGTTTTTATTCAGCATCTCCATCTGAGTCTTTTGGCAGCATTTGGTGTTTTTGCCAAGACCTGCCCTGTGTGGGAGGAGCAGCATGTCTGGTCTTAACACTAATAACATCTGGCCATTGAGCAGTAGAGTTCAGCACTTCTCCACCAGTGCTGCCTGCCTGCAGAGCTTCACTGCTGTCATGCATCACTTTCTAAAACATGCTGGTTACTGGTGCACTGAAACTTTTGGATTTCCTTTCAGGGGTTTAAACATGTCCGAGTTTGTCTGCGACCCAAGAGCAAGCTCATACGTGTATGACCTCATTGCAGTTTCCAATCACTATGGAGCCATGGGAGTGGGCCACTGTGAGTAACTACTTCTGTGTCCTTGTGCACAAAAAAGTAACAGGCAGAGGGCTCATGGGAGGGATCTGTGCCTTGGAGACCTGCAGCAGTCCAAAACATCCCTGTGTTCTGTATGCAGGTGAATATCCTCTTGGAAAGTAATGTCCTTCCAGTTAGATGTTGCAGAGCAGATAGCCAGTTTGTGTAGTTGCAGCTGCCTGAGGTCTGACCTCAGTGCTTGTGGGATCTTGGATAGTAGTTGTTGGAATGTATGATGGTGTTCCTCAGTTTGAATGAAGTCAAGATCTTTCAGTGTCAAATATGAAATTGTAGAAAGGAGCTTTGTACTGTAGAGGCTGGAGAGATCTTCAAAGTAAGCTGTCAGTTCACCTCCAAGACTCAGCTGCTTGCCCTGCAGCACACCAGAGAGCAGCTGCTGGTCTGGTGTGAGTGCAGCATCCCAGCTGCAGAGCAGAGATGGCCAGCAAAGTAGGAGCTTGGTGGGTTCCCTCAGTGGTGATGAGACAAGATCTGATGAGCAGTAGTCACCCATAGACCAGGAAGACAGAGCAGAGGGCATATCTTGTCATGCTGATGCCTTCCTACGTTTCTTATCCTGAGTTCTGTCTGCTGCAGTAGCAGTCCTTTCATTTTCCTTTATTCAAGTCTTTTTCTTTAAAGAACCACAGACACGTGTAGCTCTTGGGACCTCTTGGCTACACAGCAGGCACTAGCTTGCAGTAGAGTGTCTGCACCCTTGCACCTATTGCTCACACAGTAGGGAGCTTTTTTTTTCCCCAAAGTTTCTTTCCCCCATATCTCAGCTATCAAGGGTAAATCTGGAATGTGGAACATGCTTCTAGACCAGCCAGCCCAGCTAGTGTGTTTCAGAACACACGCCTGTTGCTGCAGTGGGTTTGGGGTGGTTAATGTCAGAGCTGGCTCCTGTTATGAGTCTGGGGTGTTGCTGGCACAGCTCATGTGCCGTCAGCTGCCCATCCTCCCCACGGGCAGTACTGAGCTGCACTTTCCTCTCCTGGCAGATACTGCCTACGCAAAGAACAAAGTGAATGACAAGTGGTACTACTTTGACGACAGCAGCGTCTCTGTGGCTTCCGAAGACCAAATAGTGGTGAGTATTTAACCTGAGGCTACTCTGAGCTTGTGCTGAGTGTGGTTCCCTGCACTGGGTATTAACATCTCCATCAGAGCTGTGTGGATGGTTTCAGATGGTTTTCTTCTTTGTTTGGTAGACAAAAGCTGCCTATGTGCTGTTTTATCAGCGCCGCAACAGTGAGGAACATACTGCCCCATCTCATCCCCGGGAAGAGTGTGACGGCATGGATACCAACTAGACATCACCTCCAGCACTCAGTCATGTTAGTGGGCACTCTCTCAAAGCCATGCCTGAGGCATCTGACAATTTTTCTTCCTTCTGTAGGAGTCAAGCAGAAAATCTAGCGCTGAAAGATTCAGTGCTGGGGGTTGCAGAATAGCACTGGAGAGCCAGGAATAGGTGCTGACACTATTTAGAGGCCAAAAAATAATATATATTGGAGCTTCAATAAAGTTCTTTTTAAAATCTGGCTGAGCTGTGTGGCTAGAGGCTGGGCTGGGGCTGTGGGGCTGAGGGTTGTAGCTGAGGTCTGGAGAGTACAGCCTGAGCTTGGAGGCCAGGTCACAGCTGAGCCTTGCGGGAGCCCATGAAGGAATGTGGTGGGTACGATTCTGTGAATCAGCATCGAGGCTTCTGCCGGCTCTCTGGCATTGCTTTTGGGCCCTACCTGTGTCAGGGAGGCTTGCTGCTGCACCCTTTCTGGAAGCTCAGCTTAGATCTGTCACATCTGGCCTGTCTGTTGCAGTCTCTGCCATTGTACTTTATTCCCCTTGCTAAACAGCAGACGCTTGTCTCGTGTCCTCTCACTGATGCATCTGAGGCTTTTCTGGGCAGGTTTGACTCGGCCTTTTTCATGTGAGCAGTGAAGCTGTAATATAGGAAACCTGACCAGAATCAAGTCACAGCTGCCTGTGGTATGGCACACGTGCAGGCTGATGTACACAGCGATGCAGGATGCAGCTGCTCTGGCTCCCATTCTTCTGCAGAGAAAATATCATCCATAAGGTTGGCCATTTCTTGTCTTCTCCATCCATCTCGTGCACTCCTCACTTCCAGGCTGCTCTGTAAGCACTTTTCTGCCTCCACCCTTTTTCCTATGGCCTGTGCAGTGGCAGCATTTTTATCTTTTATTTTTTTGCTCATTTATGTAACTCCTTGTAGCTTTTTCTCCAGCAAAGCTCAGCATTGTGTCCTGTAAGGCTGACAGCCCACTTGTGTGAGTTTTCAGCCTTTTCTCTTGCAACCTTTAGACTTCTTGTTTTTTTGGACTGTTCTTTCAGCCTTTCTCCTCCTCCCTTGAGTGATGCTCTTGAGATGCCCACCCCATCATGTTCTGTGAGGCTGCAGTTGTGACAGTCCTGTCTGAGGTCTCTCTGCTTGAGCTGTTCAGTAGTTGTGCTCCATTCTTTGATGCAACTGGCAAATGCTCCTCCCTCTGCCTTTACTGTCTGTGTTACTTGTAGGACTCAAGTCTAGCTCTCTCCTTGAATGAGGACTCCTGTGAGTGCTAGATCAGGTCACTCCTCAGTGGAGAACTGTTTTACCATGGGAAAAACCTAGAGCCTTAGTCTGTGTTTTAGGGACAGATCTAGCTCAAGGTGGTGAACCAAACCAAGAGGGTTGTTGTTTCTCACTTGGAGCCAAGCATGTTGCCAGAAGAAAAGGCTTTTAAAACAGGCTACAGCCCTGCTTTTTCCCCCTCCTCTGAAATACATGCTTGCAGCCACTCTGGCCTCTGTGCACAGTGCTGTGGCTTCATTGCTGACCGTAACCTTCTCCCATGGTCAGTTTAACAACTCTCAGCCATTAACTGTTACCGCAGCTCTGGGGGGCCAAACCCCACAGGAAATGGTTGTGTGCCTGTCCCTGCAGCCCAGCACAAGCCCAGAGGCCAGCGTGAGGAAGAGGAGGGCTGGCTGTAACTACCCTCCACTGCTGTGATCCTCCTCTGCAGAGTTTTGCTTTGGAAACACTGACATTGGAATTTTGAGATCAGAATTGCTTAATTGCTTCTGCTGTTAAACTTTTGGGGTTGTTTGGGGCTTTTACAACTCTGAATATGTTGTATTACTGGTTTTCCTTCCTTGTTCCTGAGGGGAGCATCCAAAAAGCAATTCCCAAGCTGTAGCACTGCACTGAGTTACTCTGATCAGCATTTTCATTTGTTCCTTTTACCCTGAATGAAAATCATGTGGGCATTCCAAAACGGGGGAAGAGAGGAAAGGGAGAGGAGTAAAAAGACCTTTTGAAAAGATAAATATCCTGTGTTCTCCTCCTCACCTCCCTACCTATGCTGATGCTGAGAAATGCATCAGTGGGGCAAAATCTGCGATGCTGAGATGCTGAACAGACTGTTGTAATGCAGAAAAAGTGGCCCAGCTCTTGCTTTCTCTGCCTCTGAGCTGATGGGCTTCGGCTGCTGTGTGTGTGCTGTAATAGCAGACTTGTTTTTTTAGACTAGCACTTTGTAAGTGGCTGGCTCTATTGTACAAAGAGGAAAATTAAACGAGTGGTTTGCACTGAAACTGGGTTGTGTTGTACTTTCAGCTTTCATTATGTGACCTGAGGCTGCTGGTTGTGAGGATGTCTGGTGCTCCACGAGCTCTTTTGGGCTCCTGGAAGAGAAACTGAACTCTAGCTAGAAATCCACAGCGAGGGCCCTGCCCTCACATACAACATACAGTCCTGGGACTCAAATCAAAGTTAGGTAACTGCAGTTCTGAACATGGTGGGTTTCTTTTATTCTTGGCTTTGCTAAAATACATTATAGAGCTTTAGGTAACACATTTATTTTCAAATTACTTCTAGAAGAAGAGACAAGAGCATATTCTCAAATTCAGAAGATGGAGGTCTGAAGTTCCTCCTTAAACATGCCTTCAAAATGGAGATCTTTTGCCATGAGCTCTTCTTCTACATCTTCCAAGGCCCACTGGTGATCAGTCAGTTCTAAAGCTTCCCACTCCGTCTGCATTGGTGACAGAGGTAAAGAAAGCAAAGCAACACCACGTTAAAGTAGTTGGAGAAGAACAGAAAGCAGTGCTTAAAATACTGCACCACAACCACCTTTTACTAAAAACTCGGCACTCCTGTCAACTCTCTGAAATCATTGGCTTCTGTTTACTTGGGTATTAGAGAGTTGGTCAAAACAGAAGATGGCACAGTGATGCAGCTTTTTATCATTAAAGTCTAACTTATCAGGTTTACGTCAGGCCACTAAGGCTCTGGCAGACCCAGGGCAACTTCCATACCCTTGAGTGGGTGTCAGCTCTAATTTTAGGACCAGGCATCCAGAGCAAGTTCCCTTACTTGACAGAGAGAGAGGCTGAGCTACATATAGCCTACAACGGTGGAAGTTCACAGCAAACACAAATGCAGGTGGGAGTACCTTAAATGCCTTGTTAGTGTCTGCTGGCATGGCCATGGCTGCCCCTGTCATTTGTTCTTGCATCACCCTTGACTGATCTGCAGCTACAAGAGAAAAGAGAGGTGAATTTTGTTGGTGACATTGAAACAGCATTTCTTGGATCACAGTGCCACCAGGCTGGTTTCTAGCTATAAAGTTGCAAACACCCAGAATATAATACTCATTTGCCACAAAGAGTTCTGACGAGACATCCTGTTCCCACCCCCTGCATCTCAGGTAAATTTACACAAAATTGAGGAAAAGAGTCTTCTGCATTCTCAGTACCCCAAGAAACTGCATCTGTCCTGCCCCTGGCTAGCAGGAAGAAATCGTTGCAGCTTTCCTTAAAGCTGATACTTGCTAGAAACAAAAGAAGCCTGAGAGCAAAATTCTGCACAAGCAATTTGAGGGGAAGGAATGGCTGGAGTCATTACTGTGGGAGTTTACAAGCAGTTAGCTAAGGGCTGCAGCAGCTTTGGGTACTTGCTGCAGCTGATGTCAAACCTGAGAATAACACCACAGAAGTGAGAGAGACTTTCAAGAGCTTTTTGGAGAGAAACATAGAAATTGATCTCCAGCCTCCCTCAGCAGTCATCCTATTGAAGGGGAAGCCAGCTCCTTCACAGAAATGTCATTGTCTTACCATTATCTTGGCCCAGGATAAGAGTATAAATGCTTCTGAGTCCAAACACATTCAAGAAGTACCAGGAAGCAGAGCTCACCCTGGTAAATCAGAAGAAGCAGGGTTGAGTTCAGTTCAAAGCTGCCTTGTGATCTCGTTTCAGAAGCACACACAACCCATTCAAGGGTTATTAACACAGTCAGAATTTTCCACACAACTATTTAACATTGCTTACTGAGGACACAGACTTACCAGGACGCATCTAAAGTGAGCAGCTCAATTCCCTGCTGCAACATGGGTTTAAAACGCAGCGTCAGAGGAAACGGGACCTTTGCTGCAAGATAAGGAAACCAAAAAAGGCCAAGTTTCACCAAGTGACACAACAGAATTGCAAAGCAAATGGCTAATGAGTAGACAGTTCTTTTTATTAGATCTAATGTAGGCTGGATGCAGTGCAGACAGTAACAACTCAAAATGTACTTTTGAAGAAGCTGTAGTTCTGTATTTTAATATGAAAAGATTGTTTTGAAGCTTAGTCAGCTGCTCAGCCCAGCACAGCTCTTGTTTTCCTGACTGGGAAGGGGAAAGTCTTTTGTTAAGGAAACATTATCACATAATAAGGAAAAAAAAAACCCAGAACTGTGAATTGAATGAAGGATGTGTGATGTGTACACCCTGTATTACGCAGTAACCAGCTCCCTGGGCATGTTCAAAGGAAAATCCACAGCATCAACTTGAAGCTTGGGCAGTTTTAATGAACTTACACATTGGTCATCCACTACAATTGTCCCCAAATACATAAGCTATTGTTTTCTAACCGTGGCCAACCCTCAGAAGACAAATTTCCCTCCTTTGCTATGGGGAAAGCAAATCACTGCAGTTGGTGGAGCAAAGAGCAGTGGTTCCACAAGCCAAACTCACATTGCTTCCCATAGTCTGCTTTCAATCAGAGAAGCAAACCTCTGAGGCAGCCCAGCCCCTCGAGGTCATTCTCAGAGGCACAGCCAGAGCCACGGGCTGGGTCATTCCAGGCACTTACTGGTGACAAATCCTGAGAACGTCATGTTGATCCAACCACCGATGAGGATCATGGGCAGAACATTGGTTACATTCCCTTTCATCATGTCTGTCAACATGGTAGGATCTGCAAATCATAGATTTGATGGGAAGGAGCAGTGTGCCACAACAAAAGGAAGCAAGACATCACCAATGTCAGCTATTTTAATTAAGACACGAGGAGAGATTTACAGTCCTGTCCCACATCTGTTACTTTCCACTCTTGTACAATGCTTTGCAAAGAGACATCAGCAGCCAGAAATCCTGTGTCTGACTCCAGCTGCTTTGTCTGTGTTTGATCCCATCCCTTGCTCCAGATCACTGAACTTGCCTGACCCCCTCCGTGAGCTGATTTAGCTAGAAAAGGGAAAACAAACTACCCTGTTGAGGTCTTTGGCCACATGAGTAAGTTAAATCTGTTTAGAGAAGGTCCTGCAGGAGATGGTGCAAAAAAAAACTGACTAAAAGACACGAGAGTAGGACTTCCCTTTTCTAGCAACACTGTGAGGTGGTTGTGGTCTTGTGAGACAGCAGCCAGCTGGAGTTAAGCAAAATGAAGTGACCTAACATGTTGCTACCAAAGAGAGGGATCTCACTCCCCCTCTCCCCACCCCAATACCCAGCAGCAAGGTCTCCCCCTCCCTCACATTCACCGAGCTCTTTGCAAAGCTGCTTCACCTTCCGACCTTGGCAGAAAATGAGTGTTTCTTCCCTGCTATGTTTATGGTACCTTAACTTACCTGTCATTGGTGAAGGAGGCACTACCTTTCTTTTTGTTTTCTTAAAAAATCCATCCTCTGGGTTATTAAAAAAGTATTTCCGGGACAGGAAGGACTGAAAACAAAGAGAGCCCATGGCAACACCACATGAAATGAACGGACAGAAGCTCACACGTGCACACATGAGCTTTTTCATAACCCATCTTTCATTCCTGGGAAGGTATTTCACCGCTTGCAAGCTCTGAAGCTCCAAAGCTCCTCACTTTTTCTCTTTCCCTGGATCCAGAGTTCCTGCCCTCTGGCTTCCTAAAATTCTTTATATAGTTCTAAGGATTCTCTGGAGAAGAATCCACATGAATTAAAGAGCTTTTAATGCTCTGGGCACAGTTCTGGCTGTCTCAGCACCGACACCGGGACATCAAACTTTTTCCTTCCCCCCCAGCCGACTTCTGGATTTTACAACACACATATTTGGCAGCAACTGATGCCATAAGTGACTGATTTTTAGACTGGCAAAACATTACAGCTGACACTGTATGGCTATATCGTGATCACAAGCTTTTATTAAACCTCTGTGCATTCGCTGGCAGATGGAACACAACGGTTCAGATGCAGACATCACTTTGGGATGCAGTTAAAACACTGCAGGCTGATGGTTAATCCAGGGAAAAGACACGGATGATGTGCCCGGCTGCCGATGCTGCTACCCGAGTTGCAACCCCAGTCCTGCCACTTTACCTAAACAAAACCTCCCTCCGGGTGCCTGGTTCCGAGTCACCCTCTCGGTAAGGCGCCAAGCCCCGTACCTGCTTTGGGATGTACTTTCCATTCTCCCGCAGCACTCTGCTCCGGATGAGGACTTGGCTGGAAAAGAGACACGGCGTGTCAGCGGGACCCGGCCTCCTGCTGCCATCCCCGGCTGGCGGGAGGCAGCGGGACCTGGCGGGGGGCAGCGAGGGGCAGCCGTGGGGCAGCGAGGGGCAGCCGTGGGGCGGCGTGGGGCAGCCGTGGGGCAGCGGGGGGCAGCG
>WBNH01003435.1:154868-192158 GCA_013401255.1 Urocolius indicus | reverse complement strand
GGACCCGGCGGGGGACAGCCGTGGGGCAGCCGTGGGGCGGCGGGGGGCAGCCGTGGGGCAGCCCGGACCGAGACGGACCCGGTGGCGGCGGCTCCGACCCTGACCTGTCGGACACCTGCTCCTGCGTCAGCCTCTTGTCGCTCTGGAGGAGGATGGAGACGTAGTGCCGGATCATGCCCACGAAGAACGTGATGAAGACGATGGGCAGCACCACCCAGAGACGGATGTTGGAGTCCAGCAGCAGCTCGGGCTCGCTCATGGCGGCGGCGGCGGCACCGACAGCACCGACAGCAGCTCGGGCTCGGGCTCGGGCTCCGGCTCCGGCTCCGGCTCCGGCTCGGGCTCGGGCTCCGGCTCGGGCTCCGGCTCCAGCCGCCCCTGCACCGCGCCGGCTCCGCTTCCGCTTCCCGACCGGCCCCGCCGCTGCCGGAACGGCGTCACCGCGCTGCAGCGGCGGGAAGCTCGAGCGACAACCCCGGGGAGCGGCTCCGTGTGTGTCCCCCTCGGGCTCTGGACGCGGGTAAACGGGCTGCGGAGCATCCCCTGGCCTTGGGAGCGGCCGTGCTACAAGAGCAGCTTCTTGGGCCGGTCGGGAGCTGCCGAGGGCTCCTGTTTTGCTTCCGCTCGGATATTTGACGTAGCTCATTTTAGTAACTTCGAGCAAAGGCTTGAAACTAAACGTGAGGCGGCCGGGGCTCTTTGAAAAGGAGTTTTAAAGTTTCAAGTGTGAGCTGAGATTTATCTGTTTAAAAATATATCCATTTTCATATCTATATATGTATATGTATATGTATATGTATATGTATATGTATATGTATATGTATATCTATATCTATATCTCTCTATATCTATATCTATATCTATATCTATATCTATATATCTAATCTATATATCTAGATGTATCTATCTCTATCTATATATCTATATCTATATCTAATCTATCTATATATCTATATGTATATATCTATATCTAATCTATATCTCTATCTATATATCTCTATCTCTATATCTCTATCTATATATCTATATCTATACATTTTTTACTTATCTATTTGTTTTAATCGCCCACCAAAAACCAAAGATCCAGCCGGAGGTTTGTGCTGACAGAGCCTTTCTTGCACTGAGGAATGGGAGTGGGTCTGGCATGACGAATGATGTGTTGCTGATCCTCCATAGCTTTGCCCCTGGGCATGGGGAAGAGTGTCATGAGCTTAGGTCAGTGGATGCCATCCCAGACCTCTTAGTTACTCAGTTTAACTTGCCATTTAATTAGCCTGGCATCTGAAAGGAAAGCTAAACCTTGTTTGCTGAGGAACTGAGTTTTAGGAAAAGTGATGTGTTATGGTATTCAAACATAACGAGCTTTAAAATCTGAAGCTGTACAGTAGAAAGCTGTGGTATGATGCTGGTTAAGCAGGTAATCTGCTTGTCTTTGAGCAGTTTCAGTTGCTGGATTGTTTCCCTTGTCTATTCACTAATATGTTCTAGTTTCACTCAACAAAATCTGAAAGTTATGGCTCCTTTACTCACTTGTCTTTTTCCTTCGTTTTTATAGGCAGCAAGAAGGTTTTGTTACCATGGTTTCAAAAAGGAAATCGACAGAAACTGGTGCGTTTGGAGAGAGCTGCAAGACAGACTTGCCAAGTAGGTGCTCAGGTATAATCTTACAGGGAATGGAGACCCCATGGCAGAGGCAGCAGCTCCCAGACAGGGGGAAAGCCAAACTGTCAGTTTAATGGTGCTGAATGTTAATAACACTGTTTAATAACATCTTTAAACACTCTTAAAAACCACAGTGAAAGGACACCTCTAAAAGCCCTGCCATGTCTTTATTGAGTCCTTCTGTTCCCTTACCTTTGATCAGTGTTTGTTATCACTGCCTTCAGAGTCTGCAGACTAATCACATTTGATCAAAGGTTGATATCTACAAATCAAAGGAATATAACCTCTCTGTGTACCTAGAGGGAAGATAGATAGTGATTTTTTTGCTTTAGCAGACAGGTGCATACCTAAGAGGTAGGTCTGGTGGGAGAACCTGTATTAAATGTAGTGCTTTTCAGGACAGAGGGAAGTATGTGCTCTACCTTTCCTTGTAGTCTGTTTCCTTGTGTCTTTGGGTATGTTTCCCACAGGAGTAAGCCACTGGAGGTGTGTCTTAGCTGTCATTGGTTATGGATCACTCAAGGGGGTGAATAAGAAATGTTCCTTTCAGATGTCATGCTGTAGGGATAACTGCATGTAGGATCTGTGCATTGGCACCTGAGCTGGCCGGTGACTGCTGTCAAACAGCAGTGTCGAACACTTTGTTGCTCTGATCCCATAAGGATGTTCCCATGTTCCTCTCATTTCTTACTAGAAGGTTAATTGTGAATTAGTTGTTTATATGCAGGCTCCTTGCTATTTTTGTTGCAGAGTATGTTTGATGCAGCCTGTCTTGTTTCCTCAGAAACAAAGAAGTCCCGGATTTCTGATACGGAAAAGGCCTTTGCCCATGATGGAGTGGAGAATGAGGGAGTCTTTGAAGAGCTCCTTAGAACGTCAGGAGTGATACTGAAAGCTGGGGAGGGACAGAATGAAATAGGTATGGCTTCAACACTTGCTCCCTCTGCTTATGTTTGGAAAGCTGTGAAGCTGGCTGGTGCAAAGTAAAGACACACTTCCAGTTGCACAGCAAAAGTGCTTGAGCCAGCTTGTTCCAAAGTTCAAGCAAGCCTTCATCTGGCCTCCTAATTTTTATACACCCCTTGAATTGCACAGTTCCTACTGAATTCAGTGCATCATCTAAACTCATGATACCACCTTTTAGGGTGTGTACATGCTAAGTTGAAAGACTTCTGGAAGATAGGTATATACCTAAAGATAGGAGGTATATGGAATAAGATTAGACTGCATCTGTGACCACAGTACTGAGTTACAGAGGCAGGGGCTCTGAAAACAGAAAATGAATGTGTTATGTTGCCTTTTAGCTCAGACAGGGCCCTGAGGAATTTGTGTATTATACCTTTTTAATGCTATTAGCTACTCTCAGCCCAGACTGATGAAAGTAAAAGTGATACCAGTCAGGCTTTTGCTAAGTGGACTCCTCAATAGACCAAGCACACAGTATTGGTGGAGGGGCTTAAGGGTTTATACTTAGTGTAGTTGTTGTTACAGTGCTAAATGGATAAAATATTTGCTTTTCAAACTTTCTCCTTAGCTGTAGATCAAATGACCTTCCAGAAGAAGCTCTGCTTGGCCTTGGAGAAGCATCCTACTTATCCAGGCGTGAGTAATGGCCCGTGCTTTGACAGGAGCCACCTTTAAAACTTTGCTGTATAGCAAAAGACACAGATGCAGCCTGGCCCTGCTAGTTTCATACAGAAGTGTGCAAAATTATGACTTATCTTGGATTTCTGTGGTCCAAATTGTCCAGTACTCTCAATGTTGCTGTCTCAGCCTTTGATCCTTCTGCTGTATCTGTCTCTTCTCAGCATGTGCCTCTCTCAAACCGGCCTTGGTGTTGGTGCTCCAAGTTTGAGTTAGCATAATTGCAAGCAAAAAAGCTTCACTTTCACCACCTTGCCCTGCTGAAGTAATTAATTGGCAATATTATTTAATAGACACAGACTCTTTAAGTGAGAAAAATAATTTGCTTAACTTTCTAATGGAAGATGTGTTTGATTTTGTGTTGGCTGGGTGCTGGCAGCGTTAAAACTGCCACAATGTGGTGTTCTTCTCCAGTCAACAAGCCCAGAGTGGAAGTCCTGAGGCCAGTGATTTAAATCCTGCAAACAGTTTTTGAGTGCAGCTCTTGTCACATTAGATGTTGCCATCTCAGCTGAACAGGAAGAAAGGCAAAGCCCTTCTAAATCAAAAGAAGGTGTAAGACTGCTCTTCAGAGTTATTTTGCAAAACAGCTCCTGTTTTCTTGTGGAAATGGTTTAGACTAGAATTCATTTGCTATCCAGCTTTCCTTGCATCACAGTTAGTCTGCAGTCCCCTGGCTCTCTCTTCCCTATTCTCAGCATCTCCTCACAAAGAGCATCTTAAAAGTCAGCAGTGGACCGTGATGTCTTTTCAGGAAGTAACTGCTCTCTGTCTTGCAGGTTGTGAAGGAATTTATCAGTGGCTTGGAATCTCATATCAAGGACAGAAACCAGTTCAAGAACTGTCTCTTACCATGCAGTCCCATACGGACTGAGGGGTCAAGGTCAGAGAAAATGCATTTTATCTTCCCTTTCAATCAGAACCAGTCACATAAATGTCACATAACGCTGAGTAGAGTGAAGGGAAAGGCTGTAGCTCCAAGTGATACACAGCAAGGCTTGTTTCTTCTGCAAAAGTGGCTAGTGTAATACATTGCTATTTAATAGTAAGTTGAAAGGAGTAAGTCACACAATTTACTAGCTGCCTTTGGCATGCATTGGGCTCTATGGCATTTTATGGCAAGAACCAAATAGTGGGGAGAATAAAAATGACAAATCTGGTGAAGGTCAGCTGCTCTTTGACAGTTATTCCAGGAGACACAGCTTAACCAGAGAGACATCCATTTCCAGCTCCTAGTAGTCTTGCAGAGAGTAAGCTCATTCACAGCTAAATACAGGTTTAATTGTGTATGTGCCTGTGGTTACCATTTGTTACTATAAGTTGTTGTAAGTCACTTAAAAAAAACACCCAACAACCAAACAGTAATGGAAAGAGTTACATCCTGTTCTAACATGTTTTTATTACAACTGTAATCGTTCATCTTGCAGGACTTTGGTGCACTCGTATTGTGAAAGCCTCATTAAACTGCTTCTTGGAATTAAAGTCTTACAGGTATGGACACCTTAGTTTGCTCTTTGCTGTGGCATTGATTTATTCAAGAATCCTTTGCTTACATAAATAGAAGGTTGATTGAACTGGTTGTGAGGCAGGTGAGGCTGCATCTGGAATAGTGTCCAATTTCTTTAAGGACACAAAGATGTTTGGGGCCTCAAGCACATGGCATACAAGAAGAGACTGAGGGAACAGGGTTTGTTCAGTCTTAAGAAGAGAAGATTAATGGAGATCTTGTGGTCTTCAAATATCTAGTTGCAAGGTATAGAGAAAAGAGAGCTAGAGTCTTCTCAGAGGTGAACAAGGGCAGGATGAGACGACAGCTCAGGTCAACCATGGCAAATTCTGATAGGATATAACCACTTCCACTGTGGAGAATGTTTTCCTTAAGTGCTAGAACAAGTAGGCTAGAGAAGTGATGGAAACTCTGTTATTGGAGGAATTTGAATCTTGGAGTTGTTTAAAATTGGACAAGATGCTGAGCAGCCTGGTGGCATGAACAAGTTCTGTTAAGCTGTGTGTACAAGTTGCATCAAGATGTATATGGAGTTGAAGATGACAGATATCTCACCAAGGTGTGGGAAACCTTAGAGCAGCTGTGGATTTAAATCATTCTATTATTAAAATGTTTTAAAAGTCCTTGTCTTAAATATATTTTTAGAATTGCATTTAGGCCAAATTAAAGGGGGGATGAATTGGACCTTCTAAAGGAATGACAAAATCATGTGGGCACTGTTTTCAAACTTGTCTAAAGTTGATGCTTTTTATTCTCATGTGGTGAAAAGCAACTCATCCGAGTCTAAGAAAGAGAGCTTTGGCCCAGAGGAACTGTCCATCCTGCCTACATGCTCTGCTTCTGATAGATTATGGGAATGGTTTACACCACTCTCAGCATTTTTGGTTTTCAGCTTGCAGGCTGTATACCTCCTTTCTGGTATTAGAGAAGATATTTCTTATACAGGAAACTTTTTGTGTACGTCCTTTTGAGTCTTTTGTTCTCTGTGCATATTTCATCTTTTGTGAAAATCAGTTTTGGTGGCAAAGCCACAGCACAAGCTGTAAATCATCATCTTAACACCAGCTTTTTGCCTTTCTTCCAGCCTGCTGTCATAACACTCTTGTTGGAAAAGATTTCCGAGTTCTTTTTTGACATGTGAGTATGGACTGTCTTCTCTCTGCCTTGAAATAAAACTTCTTCCTTTGGTTTGACTTTAACTGTTGCTTCAGATGTTTCATCCATTCAGAATGGATGTTTGCCACTGATGTTTTTATTTCTTCATAGGTGTGTAAAATTATCTGTGAGGTACCATGGTTTTAAACTTGTGGGTACTTAAAGCAGAAGACAAATTCATAGAAGCTGAAATACAGACAGACCTGCCTCGTGATTTATTTTGCTCTTTGTAGCCTGTGGCACAAACTTTGGATTTCAGCAAAGGGACTTCAGAGTGTGTCACTGTTTGAAGAAGATGAAAGTGGCTGGCAGAGTTTTAGAAGGCTGCCAGATGCAAACAGACCTCCTTTTAAAAATACAGATTGTGTTCCAACAAGGAAAAAATATTTGTTGGTTTTTGAGTGTAGAACACCATAGTAAAGGGAGAGGTCTTGAGGTGCAACACAGGCAAGGCTTGAACACTTCAGCTCTTTTTCCAGTGCCCTGGATGCTCTTTAGAGAGTTAGGGGAGCAAGTCAAGGGACAGGAAAGAGATGAGGCTGTTCCTGACAGGGTTTCAGTGCTAAGTATCAAACAGTTATAACTGCTGTATAGAGGTTGAGTCTGAGAAATTGTCTTAGGCTGAAATCTTGTTAGAGGAAGGTTTAACAACAGTCACAAGGACTGAATTGTTTTCACCCAAGAATTCTAAAAGATCTTGGATGTTAAATTGATAAGCTGTTATTTGTGCTGTGAACCCTTAGTAAGTCTTAAAAGTGGATGTTGTTACACCTGTCTCCTATCAAACTGTATGAAGAATCATTTTTTCCTGTGTATTAATGACCAGTTAAAACTGAGGAAGGTTTAACTAACCGTTTCTAACTATGCAAGGCAGCAAACAAAGAGACCAGAAGTAGTTTCTCAGGTTGTGCATAATGACCCTGTTGAATTCAGTATTGCAGAATGTACAAGTTGGAAATCACACACAGTTGTGGGTTTTGTTTTGTTTCTAATATGGGTTAGGGAAATTAATGGAAGATAAATACACTCCTGGATAATGGACATGAGGGACTGGGTGCCAACTTCTGCCTTGGAGATTTGATCAGCTGCTTGTTGTTGGAGGCTGAGTGGAAACCGTGAAAAGATTGTTCTGTGAATGCCCTGTTACCCAAAATGTATCCAGAAGCATCTAATGCTACAACTGAAGACAGGGATACAGGACTCAATGGAGACTAGTGTAGCTGTTCTTGGGGGCACAGGAGATCTGAAGTAAGGTCACATGTAGGCTTTCTTTTTGTACCATAGCTGAGGATGTTGTTGTGGGTGGTGTATTGAAACGGGCTGATGATACCCCTGCTTTGTGTGCATAGCAAGGAAGGAGGTAGGACTCTTCCTAGAGGGTGCTAAAATCTGTAGAGGTGTTGATGGTATTTACATCATGATTTGGAGAGTTAATTTGAATTGCATCTCATGATCTTGCTGACCAGCAGCAAAGCTTTTGAGTCTCTTGGGTCTGATTAATCTGTGTTTCACCTTTTCTGCTGTTCTAGCGTGGGCACCTTTGGAACAAATTTCCCCAGACTCATTATCAATCAATTTAAATGGCTTGACAGGCTTCTTGACAGCCAGGTGGGTACTGATGCTGCAATCCCATGTATGCTTCCTTCAGTCAGCTTTGGAATGCCCCTCAAGTGGGACAAAATGAACTGTTATGCTAGTGAGAACGGATGTTGTTTTCCTATTCACATGCTGAAGGAGAGATTTAATTCCTTCTGGTTTATTTTTATCACCTTCAGTGACTTTTGAACATTCCTTTTTATTGTTTTTCTTCTTCCCTGGCTCTAAGGCTCATTTTTAATAAATTTATATGTGTGATATATCCACATGGCTGACCCCATGCTGTTTTAAAGCTGTTGCTGGCAGGAAGTTGCAATCCCTTCTTGTTTAATTTTAATAGGAGATATTGGATACTTGCAGGCATCTGGGTGTGAATTCTGTCTTTCTGCCTTGCTGATTCTTTTCTTTCTTTCATGTAGTCAGTCAGTCTCTGTGGGTTATTTAGTACTGAGGGGCTCTTACTGGAAAGTCATAGAATTAACTGAAACTAGAAGTCATATTAAATGCTGAGGAGCTTGCTGTTGAGTTTCCCAGTTTTCCTTGCTCACCAAGATGGTAATATCCTACCTGTATTGTTACATAAAAGTCTGTGCTGTGATTCACGGCTTCAACCAGGCAATGAATTAAGAGGCAGTTGGCATAAGTCCAGGCAAAAGGCTTCCCAAGTGACTTACACTCAGAATATTGTTGCCATGCTAATGAACTGCTTGCTCACAGTGAGACTCCTGGATGTTACAAGTGTTCCTCTTGGCTGCAGGATCTTGTCAAGAAGCTAATGCAGATGGTTAATGTCTCTCCTGTACCGATCCAGCATGATATTATCACCAGTTTACCTGAGATCATGGAGGACTCCCAGCAAAGTGAGGTTGCCAGAGAGCTCAGGTACAGATGATTCTCATGGGGTTTTTCCTTTTTTTTTTTTTCCTCATGCTGAACAGAAAAAGACATCATGTGTTAATACAGGATGAACCAAGACTGACTAAAGTAGTAGGGCAGCAGTTGATTTCTGTTAATGGTAGCATTGCCACAGGACATGTAGTTTGTCCATTGTGCTCTTAGAGAGAGATCTAAATGCTCCAAAAGTACTTTTATCTCAAAAAATACTGAACTGTTTACCTGGGTAGTGTTTGCAATTATTAGAGCAAATACTGTGAGTAGAGGAGAGGTCACAAACAAGACAGATTCCATCTCTGGCTTTGGTGGCAATCTCAGCTCAGTTTTGCTGATGGCACACTCATGGGACAGAACTGTGGCTTGAAGGTGTCAGGCCCTAGTGGTTGAATTACATACCAGCAATCTCACTGCTTTTTTCTATATATGGCAAACCCGGGACCTTCCAGTTCTCAGGTTCTTGTACCAGAACTTTTTCCATGTTCCTTGTTTTTACAAGATTTGAAAAAGGTGGATTCTTCATATCTGCTTCTAATTAGCAACCACAGAATCACAATTCAGTGTGTCCAGAGTGCAGAGATAAGTTTAGAGAACAAGTTTTCCGTGATGCCAGTGGCATATGTGGTTGGCAGTTTGAGATTTATTTCTTTTAGCAGTGACCACGGAAACTCCTGGAATCATACAAGGGAATAAACATCCATTCATGGCTCTGTTAAGAGGATTGTTTGTTTTCTTTTTCTTGCATATCAGCTGCTTACTAAAACAGGAGAGACGGCTAACAGTTCCTATCCTGGATGCCCTTTCTCGTCTGGATCTTGATGCAGGCCTTCTGGCTGAGGTAAGAGCTTTTACTGAGCAGCTGAGCAGAACCCAGCCCTTGCATAGCAACAGGAGAGCTAGAACTGTTTGAGCATTCAAATATTTCCCTAAATCTGACTCTTGTGGGCCTTCAAAAGACCAGAGCTAGCTGGAATTGGAAAGGAGTCAAAGAAACTGAAGCTATTTTGGAAACATGTGAGGGGTTCGGTGAGAAACAGTGACAAGTTTTTTGGCTATTACACTATGTCTTAGCAGAAGATGTTACAGCTGTCTTAGCAAAAGCAAAACCACTTTGTCTTGCTGCAGTAAATTTTCACTCCCCATCTTAAACCTGCTTATTGTCACTATTTCTTTTTCTGAGGTACAATGGCCTGACTAGACCACTATATTCTAAGGAAAGTCAGATTGGTCATTAAATCATCACGTGGCTGTAGTTTTTCTCTGCAGAATAATGCTAAAGGAAATGAGATGCTATGCCTTGAGTCTTCTGGACATGCTGGATTGAGGCATCACTTCCAGTTAGGCTTCTTATGAATAGAATAAAATTGATTCAGCTGAGTGAAGGAAATGTTATGTTGCACAGTCCTCAAAGGCTGGTGCTGCACACGGGGCTGCATGTAGTCGTGCTTTTTCCTATTTGAAAGCCAGTTTAAAAATGATAGAGCCAAGCACTTCTTGGCAATGCCAAGTGAAATGATGAGGAGTTGATGGCAGCAAATTGCAGCCTAGGAGCTTCAGGTTGAACGTGTGGAGTCTGCAACACTGATATCAAAGAGGTGGCAGTGCTTGGAGTGTTACCTCCATCCTTGAGTATCTTCAACACTCAGTTAGCAAAGCCAAGGCTAGTCTGCTCTATACTGACAATATCTCTGCTCAGAGCAGGAGGCTGGGCTATAAGCCTCCAAAGATTCCTTCCCTCTGGCATAGCTGTGTTTCTGCAAGCCCGTGTCTCCCATCTGAGACAGTGTCTCTCTCCTCAGGTGCGGCAGTGTGCCATGACCATCGTGCCTTCTGTAAAACTGGAAGATTTGCCTGTAGTAATAAAATTTATCCTCCACGACATCAAGGCAGCAGATGCAGTAGAGGTACAGTGTTTTCTCTATACTACAGGCTAGTAACTTGTCTAATCCAGCGTGTTGTCTAAGCCAGTTGCTCCACACACAGAGGTGTCTGCTTTTATATTTTCAAGTAAGAATTTTAATATTGCCAAGGATCAAAAGCACATGTAGAAAACGTGTCTGTCCTTTGACAGAGATTTTGTTGTGCTTTCAGGCATGAGAATTGAAACCTCCTCCTTTCCACTGCCTCTTGCAGATTTTTCTTATTTGTTCTTAGCTTTTTGTATGTGTGCATAAACAACTGAAAGCAGTAAGATTCTCATGAGCTAAGAAGTTAAACTGTTAGAGTGAAAAGCTCTGGTTAGGTGGCAACTTTAAGCCTTTGAATTTTATCTAGGAGTTTTGCATTGTACAGATCATTTGAGGGTTTGAAATTCCAGAAATATCCAACAGAGCTGGGACTGCAACCTGCTAATTCCCTTCTTGTTTTCTCTGCTGAGTTCTGTTCCAAATCCATGTTTTGGAAACATCCCTACAAGGGTGATTCTCCTGTTGGAGGAGTGTTTTCATTCTAAGATGTAAACTTCCTCGGTTTTTGAAGTTGCTTTATGTACTCAGAATGGTTTTTTCAGTGAACCAGCTGTGTTTTATCAAGCCAGCCTTGCTGAACTATTGAACATGCTATTCCATCAGACTGTGTTCTGTTTGCCTCAGCTTTGTCTTTCCTCCTGTGTCACAGTGATTTGTACTGGGATTGATGTTTTACAGGTGATTTCTGATCTTCGCAAGAGCTTGGATCTGTCATCGTGTGTTCTGCCCCCGCAGATCCTGGGTTCCCAGAAGAAGCTTAAAAGCCAAGTCAAGGCCAGGTACTTGAGCTGATTTACATGATTCTCCAAGGGTAAGATGGGACAAGAGAACTTTAGCTTTTCTTTACCTGATCTCTGACACACATGGTTACATACGTGAGCCTAATTTATCCCAAATAAAGGTGCTGACACCTTAATTCCTTCCTGCTTGGTGCTAATATGACACGTCTGTCAGTCCTTGTGCAGCTGGATTTCCCTGCTCTGCATGTAGCTCCTGTTGAGCCATCTGCATCCATGTCTACATGGGAGTATGCAACACCATTTCTAATAATGTTGCTACCTGTTCATCTCCAGTATGTCTTTGGTTGATTTTGCACCTTCTCATTCTACCCTTTTCTGAAGATCTCTTCTGAAATTCCCTGTCCTTGTCAAAGCATTCTATATCCTCTAGAGAATGTCTGTTTTAAGTATCTGCTGTGACTGCTAGGCTGCCTTGTTCCTTTTACTATGGTATTTACAATGACTGAGTCTCCTCCTTTCTGATCAGTTCTTCCATGAGCCAAGTTACCACCAGCCAAAATTGTGTGAAGCTACTTTTTGATGTGATCAAGTTAGCTGTGAGATTTCAGAAAGATGTCTCTGAAGCTTGGATTAAGGTAAGATTCATGCCTCAGTCCTTGTTTCCTTATTCAACTGGATTCTTAAGTTGAGACTGAGCCTTTCCTGTAGTCAAATGTGATATCAAAATACAAGTGTTAGCTCTTCATTTTGCTGATAGAGATTTCATTCTGAGCAAAAATGCGTACCCAAATGCTGAGGCTGAGTTGTGGGAAGCCCTTAAGGAGTTTAAAAATGTTCATCAAGAAATCAGTGTGCTGGGCTAAATTTAATTTCAAATTGCATTTCAGTGTAAACCATGAGAACCATGAGCTTGTTCTCAAGCTTTCCTTGCTCAGCACCTTAGTTCCCTTTTCAAACTTGGTGTTATTTGAGAATGTTCTTGAAGCTGAATTTTTGTGCTTCTATTTTTTTTTGAGTGCCTTCTGGATTCTCTGCTGTTGGCAAGATCCAGTTTTCTGGCTTTGATAGCTGTTCTGTGGTAGCAGAGAGAAATCCGTGAGCAGGATTCCTGGGTGTCTGCCTTCTTTGGTTTGCTTTTGAAATCGAATACTGTACTCTAGCATAACAGCTTTCTTGGTTTTTTGCTCTTAGGCTATTGAGAACAGCATGTCTGCATCTGACCATAAGGTAATACTTCTGACTGTGCTTATCTCTGTCCTCTTCTGCTGATGTTTTCAAGGGCTTCCTTACTGTTGTATAGTGGAAACTGCCAGTGATGTTGCATGGCTGCTTCTTTTGGTATTTCACTTGTTCCTACTATAACAACTATCCATTTTCTTTGTAACTCTTAGTTAATCTATTCTGAGTGTCAAGGGACAGATTTATCTTGCTTTAATTCTGTCCTGTTGGATTGACGAGGTTTTTCTACAGCTGTGGCTGGCGAGGCCTTTTGAGCTCTTGGTTTTCTTCTGGCTTTTGATTTCAAAGTGTGTAGTTGTCTGGACTTTTTAGTGTCTTTTCAGCATAATAGTTGTTGGTCGTTTCCTCCAAAAGGTTCTGGATCTGATAGTTTTGCTGCTAATCCATTCTACGAGCACTAAGAACAGGAAGCAAACTGAGAAAGTATTGAGGAGCAAGATTCGACTGGGCTGTATGCCAGAACAGCTGATGCAGAATGCCTTCCAAAATCATTCAATGGTCAGTGCTAGTTCTGCTTTGGGACTCTTTTATCTCTCAAAGATCTCATCAGACGATGACTTAACTCTGTGCTGTATTATTTATACTACTCACATACACTTCTGATTGTGATGTTTTGGTCCCAGAGCAATCTCCCAGGGCTCATGCCCTCTGTTAGAACTGTCCCATGGTTTAGGTGAGTGTGTTTATTTGAGATGAGCTTTCCTCAGAACAGGATGGGCTTTTTACTTTGGTGCAAAACCTCTCAGCCTAAGAAATGTGGTCTAGCCCAAGTTCTCTACTGTGTGTTGCAGACATGTTGTTGTTTCTGACAATGTTTTTAGAAGTTCCTATGTTTATGTGCAACATTTTTCAAGTAGAATGGTTTCTAGGTCTAGGTGTGTGTGTATATATTGGGAATATAACTTAGCCTTTACTATGAGAAAAGTGAAAGGATTGATGCAAAATGGCACAGTGCAGCTTGTTGAGAGGTAGTTGTAAATTTAACATTCATTAATTGAACTATAATAAAGCCTTAAGTAGGCACATTTTATTCTGAATATAAGTGGGTTTAATTCTGTTTTACTTTAACTCTCTCCCAGAATAAGTTAACATAAAGTAAATTAGGCCACTTAAGATTGGAATAAGAGCTAGTTGTTCAAAGGAGCCCTGTGTGATTAAGCTAAATTTGAAAGTTAGCTTAGATTTTTCTGACTATCTTCATGTAGCAGAGTCCATCTGTTAATTTAAGGCCAAGAGGGTGTTTGGTTGCTGTTATGGGACTTCCCTGGTGTCACCCACAAGGGCTATGCTGCTGTGAGCTCTGCAGTGTTGCAGATTGGCTTCTTAGCTAATCTGTAAATCCTTTGTGAAGAGAGTTTTGAGGAAGCTAGACAAAGCTTTCAGGATGAGCTGTGTTATTTAGGGAGTTGAGTGTGTTTCAAACGAGCAGCAATAATCTTCTCCTTTACAATGTCTGTATTTCAGGTTATCAAAGACTTCTTCCCTTCCATCCTAGCACTTGCTCAGACGTTTCTGCACTCTGCACACCCAGCCATCGTTTCCTTTGGCAGCTGCATGTACAAACAAGCTTTTGCAGCCTTTGACTCTTACTGCCAGCAGGTATAGTGTGATGGATGGCATCTGTTTTATTTGTGTTTGCGTTTTGTTCTAGAATATATGTCATGATTTGGTCAAGAGCTGCTTTATGGAATCAAGGGAGCTTTTATAAATGAATAAAATTCAGACTCAAGGAGAAAGTTGATGTTGTGGATATCAGAAATTAAAGAGCAAACTGAGAAAGAGCTTTGAATATTGTGTTGGAGTTTCAGGATGATTATCTGTACCTTGATTAATATATTCTGTATAAGCACAACAGGGCAGATACTTTTCTCTTGATACTTCACTATGGTTTCTCTGGGGGCTTTTTCCTTAGGAGGTTGTGACTGCTTTGGTGACTCACGTGTGCAGTGGAAATGAGACAGAACTGGATGTTTCCCTGGATGTACTGACTGATTTGGTGACACTGCACACGTCCCTGCTGATACGTTACGCCACCTTTGTGAAGGTGTGTATGTTTCTGGGGCATACTGTGTTTCAGGTGCCTTACACTGCTTTCTCTGAGATCCAGGTCAGTGCTTTTCAGAAACAGAAGTACTGAAACAACTCATACCTGTTACAGAGCTTATAATGGGAGTATTAGTAAAAAACCCCATAATGTTCATTTTGTCAAGTACTTAGAATCCTGTTACCAAACCTGTGATAGAAGACAAATATCTGACTCTAATGGCATCCAAGCACTCCCAAAATGCTTATCATAGCCAGGTTGTTCTTCCCATTCAGCCTCTGAGGTAATGAACTGCCATAGTTAAGGCCAGAGCTATAGTTTTGCATTTATATTTGTTTAAATTGAATGTAGCTTTTTTGCTGCATGTACAAAAAATGTGAAGTTACGTTGTCTTCCCTGCAGTTGATAATTGACCTGGTTTTGGAAATATGGGCAGGGATTCTTGATGCATCTGAGCTAGTTTGTGGCTTCTCTCTTACAGTCCATTTTAGACTCTACACAGAAACTGAATCCCTGCCAGATCCGGAAGCTTTTCTATATTCTCAGCACACTCGCATTCAGCCAGAGGCAAGAAGGAAGCTATATTCAGGTAAGCAGAGCAACAATAGAAAGGTATTCAGGCACTGCCTTGGCCCTTTTTGCTAGATATACATCCAGATTTCACGTTGTGCAAATAACAGCCTTGTCCATGGACAGTCATTGATGTGAGGATGTCCTTCAGCTGAAAATTCTCTTTTCTCATGGTGGCTTTAAGCCAGCCTGTGGCTACAGACTTTCCACCCTGTCCACCAAGGGCTCACCACAGTGACTGCACACCTCACACCTTTTCCAGAAAAGCCCTCATCTTTCACACATCTAAGAAAGGTGGAGTGATTTGAAGTGGAACCTACGACAGTCTCTAATTTAACCTCCCAGTCGAAGTGAGACGTGATGTCAGGTTGATTGTGGCTTTGTCTAGCTGCAGCTTGAAGGCTTGCAAAAGGGTAAATTCAGCAGTGCTCTTGTAAAGCTTTGTTTCTCCTTCACTTGGAAGCATCCAGGAAGCATAGTGCAGTTTCTTACCTGAGATGTTCACCTCAATTCTCTCTTTGGACCTTCACAAAAACCTACTCCATCCTTCAGCCTTCTGAAGTTGGCAGTGTTTTGGAGGGCAGCTCTGCAGCTGCTGTGTCTGTGTGAAGGGCTTCAAGACCATCTGTTTTTTTTTTAATATATTCTTCTATTACTTGTAGATGAAAGCTGGACCAACTGCATGTTTGGTGCAGTAATTAGAGCAAAGTTAATTAATTAATGTTAATTAATGTTAGTCACATTAATGCTGTTTGCACCTTTACCTGGAGTTATGACCAGTGTTTCCATAACAAAGGAAATCTCAGAATGTGCATTCCTTTTACAAAACTGGTATCCCAATACTCCATCCCCCTGCAGCCTTTGGAGATGACACTAAGCAAAGATGCCAATAGAATTGTGACTGATGCACACAGGTTCCAGTGTTTTCATGTGGTTTGTGTCTTTCTTTTTAGGATGATATGCACATGGTGATCAGGAAATGGCTCTCCAGCACAGTTCCCAACCACAAACAAATGGGGATTATTGGTGCTGTTTCCATGATAGGCAGCGTGGCATTAAAGAGGTGAGAGAGAATGGAGCACAAGGGAATTTAACATGCTTTCAGTTGAGACCAAAGCTGGAGTGAGACAAGGAAAGGGGAACGTTGCCTTCTTGCTTATGCACATCCTGGTCAAATCCAAGAACTTAAAATTCTTTTCTGGTGTTTGATGTTACAACACTGCTCACCTGCTGCTGATCTCAAAGGCATCCCAAATTTCTTGTTAATGCCTATTCTTGGGAGCCTTGACTAGCACCAACAGAACCTGTTGCTTGGAAAAAAAAATGTGAAGAGTGTGGTAAACTGACTGCAGATGAGCTTCTGCAGCTCACTGATTTTGAACTTCTTAATAAAATGCTTTTGATGTTTGTTACCTTAGCTCCAGGCCCTGAGCCAGTGGGCTTCCTTATGACTGCTCCCATAGCATTGTTATTAGACTCACTAATTTGAAGGCACTGGTTTGAGTGTAAGTAAGGTATGTTAATGAAGTTATTTCAAGAGAAGATTAAGAAAATCTTAAAATAAGAATACAAGAGAAAAAAAAAAACAAACAGAAGAGCCTGTGAGGTCACCAGTGTGTCAAGGCACCTTTGGTGGCAGGGAGTTTCCTGGGTAAAATGCACACAGGTGATTCCAGAAGTTGGAGCATGTTCTGTGCCTTGGAAAAAAAGGAGTAAAACCCCTAGGGAATCTATTTGCATCACATTGGATCATTGTGTACCTACCTCACTGGCATCCTGTCTGATTTCCTCAGAAAAAAGATTGAAGGAGACAGTCTTGAAAGCCAAATTATCAAGGAAAAAGTACCTTTCTGAACTCTGCAATTAAGCAGCAGGAGTTTTGAGTAGTTATCCTAATGTACAACTACAGATTATCAGGCTTGTGGTAAGATGAGGCTCCCTGGCTTTCAGAAGAGGGGATGACAAGAGGGCTTAGATTTCAGTAGGTTAGGAAAAGCATATCCTTGAAGAAGACATTGAGTCTTGTTTTGAAGGTCCCAAAGAGCAGTGTATCTTCTCCTAAGAGTGTTCCAAGAACATCTTCTTCATGCATAATTCTCCCATGACTGGAGAGGGAGGCTTGAGTATGTGATGGGTTTTGCCACCTCTTATGTGTTGTGCAACAAAAGCAAGGTTATCAATTGTTTTCAGGAATGAAGGAGATGGTAATTCCTTGGAGAGAGCAGAGCCCAACAGAGAGCGTGATGGGCAGGTGAGTACCACAAATGGGGCAGTGTGGGAGAGGGGGAGGATGTGGTCAGCAAGGAGCTGTGGCTGGAAACACGATCTTAAGCAATATGTGTGCCTTGGATTTAGCTTTACTGAGCTTGCATGTTGACAGCCTATTAAAAATGGTTTTGGAGAAACCAAGGTCTATATGAAGGTAGCACCAGCTGGTCTTGTCTGCTACGAGTCCAGGAGTAGTCAGGCAGTACTGCAGCTATCTAGTGAAAGTCTTCTATCCAGATGCTATTTCAAACATAAAGGAAGGAAACAGGATAATGTACTTCAGTGAACCAAAGGCAACCTTTGCCTTCTTCTCAGCTTAGCAGCAGTGCCTTTCAGGCCTTCTGCTGTACAGGGTTGGCCTAGCCTTGGCTTTTTGTCTTAATTCCTGTTGAAGAACCTTCTTCTAGGCTGGCACTCTGTTTAAAGGGAGTCCTGGGCAGAGTCTTGTGGGATTTCATGTTGGAGCTGGGCCTTGAAAGACCTGTGTTCCTTTTTAAAATAGGGTCTTTGCAAGACCAGCCACTATGGGCTGTTACCCTAGAGCTGAAGCTTTGGTTATGCCTCAGTATATTGGGGTTGGACTAGGTGATCTCTAACACCATTCTGTGAAAGGAAAGTATGTTAGTGTAAAAGGGGGAAGGACTCAAGGTAAAAGCTGGAGTTGGATCCACCTACCTTACCTATTTCAACAGACTGCTCTCTCTCCTTTCAGCTTTCTACCTTGCTGGACCTTGTAGGCTTCTGCTGTGAGCAAGCCCCAGAGGTCTTGGCTCTGTACTACGATGAATTTGCCAGTTTGATTGAGAAGCAGAAGGGAAACTTGGACTTGCAGCTCCTGGTACGTTGTAGAGGAATTTGAACTTAATTGCTTAAAAGAATACTTCAGAAACATGATGTTTTTCAGGCATGGCAGCACACAGTCAATTTGAGGATTTCAGTCCAGGCTGAGAACTCCATTTTTGTTCTTGCATGCTTAAGGTTCCATAAGAGAGTGATCAGATACAAAATCCTTTCAGCTCTCAGATTTTTTTTTATCTTAGCAGATTCTTCATTGTGCTTTAGCAGCTTCCTTTATGTGAGCTTCTTACATGACAACAGGGAAGCCTTTTAAAGGAAATCAAATGACATTTCAGAGCCTGCTTTTAAGATTTGTAGATAAAAGTAGAATCTGGAACAACTGTTAAACTTAATATTGAATTTGGCTTCTGGTCAAGACTATTGAGGAGGAGCCACAGTATGGTAAGAGGAAGAGGTTTGTGAAGGTCACTGGACAGCTCTTTCTTGTTGGAGACTTTTTGCATGTGTGCTGTGCCAGGAGAGTAGCAAGGCAGGTAGCAAGCCTCTCCTGGAGGTCCAAGAGAGCACTGAAGACTGCTGTGGAACTGATCACTCTGTGGCACAAGTGCTCGTTGCACCTGCTAGTTACAGAGTGGAGGAAATGTGTATTAGAGTGAGGGAAGGTGACCAGGCAGCCCTCAGTGCTGGTGGCCACTCAGCGCTCTGTGATTCAGGCTACAGCTGCCAGTCTCCTGAGGCCCAACTGAGTGCTCCAAGAAGGAAAAGCAAAGGAAGGAGAGTTTCTCCTTTTCATTTGCAAGACTGAAATGTAAAAGCAATCTAAGGTTCTTCTCACAACCTTTGTGCATATTTTTGGGAGCCTTTTCATTGGCTGTTTGTCCAGACTCTCATATCTATTACTTCTCTCTTAATTGTTTCTAACAACGTAAGCAATGTGTGGTGTGTGCCACACATTGTGTAAAACAAAGCTTTGTGACCATTTAATGCTGCTGATGGACTCTTAGGACAGAGCATTTTCCATGACTGCTTTCCTCTTCCAGCCAGCTGCTCTGCCTCTCTGCAGAACTTTTAGACAAGCCCACATCCAAAGAGCAGGGGAGAACTGGTTGTGCAATGTTCCTGGCTTTGTCTCTAAAGGCAGGTCTTGCCTCTCCCTGCAGCCAGTGGGCTTCATTGCCATGACTGTTCCAGGATAATTTTGCTTAGCTTTATCTTCTACATTTCCCACTGCTGCTGTTGAACTTTTCTTCACTGAGCCCCTTGGCTGAGCAGGTTTTTTTTTTTCCTTCTTTCATAGGATGAATTTGGGAAGAGTTTGGTGGAGGACTTTCCTGGTGACTTTGTGGTGGATCTCAGCCCCACGGTGGATGGGTATGCTAACCACAGACTAAGTGTTTGGAATGTTTCTTTCACTGAGAACTGAGTTTGTCAACAAGAACTTGTCTGTCTTTCCTTTCAGCTCCTTCTTGTTCCCAGTCAAGTCCTTGTATAATCTGGATGAAGATGAAAGTCAGGGAGCAATTGCTATTAACCTCTTACCATTGGTGTCACAGAGCGAGCTGGGCAGAGTCACTGACGGAACAAGTAACCAAAGTAAAAGGTACAATGACACTTAACCAGGGGATGACTCCTAAAAGTTAAGGAGTTGTTTTTATTTGGTGCACTTCACTGCTGTCAGCCCTGCCCAGATAAGGAGCCCCAAGTGCCCAATAAAGAGCAGGCCAGAGGACTTACCAGTTACCAGTGTTCTTTTCTTTCTCTTGTTAGATTCAGGTAGGTGTAGAGGCATAAGCTGGTTGGGAATTGGCAGTCTGCTCTGGCTCAGGCTGTTTAGGTGATCTGGTGTAAGTTGTGCTGCATCTGCCTTGTTTCCCATCTCTTGTATGAGAATAGTAGCTCTTTCTTTCAATGGTAAGGTGATATTGAATGCCACATTGAGATGTATAGGCAACATTGAGGGCAACATTCATATTTTGAGTGTTGCTTCTCAAAGTCACCAAGGGCTTAGTGTGTGTCAACAGTACATGATTCACTCTCCTCTTCAGTTATACTTTGACAATGTAGACTTGTGTTCCAGAGCAAACCCACAAACATGCAGCCATAAGTGAAATTTGACTGAGAAATACGGTCTTTGGAGAATGGAGTAGGGAACATGTAAGAAAGAAAACTGTCCAATAAACAGAATGGCATAAAAACCCCACCAATAGCAGGGTTGGTTTTTTTTACTGGCACCTTCCTATCCTGCATAATTTATTGTCATACAGTTATGCTTAGAAACAAACATTATCCCTTAAAAATAAAGGGCATGCAGCTATGGAAAAAAATAGTTTTTCTCCCTCAGGATGTGAGGAAAACATTCAAGAAGGTTTTTCCACTGCTCATATCTGTTTCCTGCACAGTTTCTTATAGTTCCTTCTGAATTATTCAACTTAGTTTTCTACTACAGATAAATCTGACTCCATTTTTTGTCTATTACAGCACTTTTTCTGTCCTTGTATGCTTTTCCAGAAAACTAGTGGTCACCATTTTTTTTTGCTCAAGTGCCACACTAGAAGCAGCAAAGTAGAAGGCAGAGGCAGGGTGGGATGAGGAGGACGTGGGACATAATGTACAAATGATAGGCCTTTTGGAGATATATAAAACACATGGTACACTCCATTTCTTCTTCATTTTCCCCCCAGGGTAGTGTCACCCATGTGTCTGTCACCCTGTTTCCGATTGCTGAGGCTGTACACTGGAGAACAAAACAATGGAAGCCTGGAGGAGATTGATGCCTTATTAGGTATGGACCTTTTATAGAGAGAGTCTGGCTTGTTTGTGTCTCAGATCTGCAAAGGCTTTCTGCAGTTGTAGGAAGAATTGTGAAGGAGACTGAGCTACTGTTTTCCCCGTGGAAGGGAGGCAGTGATGCTTTGTCTAGGGATGGAGTGGCTGACAAAGCTTACTCCAAATAGCCACTGGACTTGATACAGTCTTTGGTAAAAGACTGTCCACACAAAGAGCAAAGGATGCAATAGTAAACCCAGTCCAACATCTTCTTCTCCTGCTCTGTCCCAGGCTGCCCACTGTACCTCACAGACCTGGAGGTTGAAGGGAAGCTGGACTCTCTATCCAAACAGGAACGGGAATTTCTGTGCTCACTCCTGTTTTATGCTCTCAACTGGTTTCGTGAGGTGAGGACAGTCTTGTCTGGGGGTTCTGCAGTGTCACTGAGGAGTAATGCTTACAAACACTAACCCCAGGCTTAAGGGGTGTGATTCTTGAAGAAGAGTCTTGCCTCTTGGATTCCTCCTCCAACAAGGTCCTGGTGATCTCTCTATATTCTTCTCTTCATTATTGTTTATCCTTTATCCTGCTGCTAGCAGCAGCTCTGCTCTGAGGACTACCCTGCTGATGTGAGTTTTCCACCTGCTTCTCAGCTGCAGCCTGTACACTCTGGTACCTTTCAGTGTATGAAAGTTGGTTTTACTATTGCTGCTTTGAGCAGAGTGTTGGACTAGAGGCTTCCACGTGTCCCTTGCAAACTGTATTGTGATTGTGTGCTTTGTTCTATACCTCTGTGAGCTTACAGAAGGGTGAAATGCAATGCCTTTGGGCCATATATTTGATATTTAACATCCATAGTTAGTGGGAATGTTCCCTTCTAAGGTTATTCTGCTAAGACAAGTTATGTCAGAGTTGGTGCAATTCCACACCTCCAGTTCTCCCTAGTCCTGCTCTTCTCTCAGGACTGCCTCTTTCTTGGCAGATCTAGGAAGTGCCAAGGGTTCTCCAGAGCCACAAGCAAAACAGAACCTGACAATGTGCTGTCTGCTAGTTCCTCTTCTTCAGTGAATATTTGATATGTGGGTGTTATGTAGATTGCACTATGTCCACGTTCTCATGGGTTCTGATGAGCTTTGTTCATGCAGTCTGGATCTGGTCACAGAGACTACCTGTGCTATGCTTATTCAGGACTTGAGGATGTTATTCAGGAAAAATAAAAAAAAGTAGTAAAGTGGGTACACATCTGCCCAAGTCAGTAAGTTTGGTTTGTATCTCTAGGTTGTAAATGCTTTCTGCCAGCAGCAGGATGCTGAGATGAAGGGGAAAGTTTTGACTCGATTACAGAACATCACAGAGCTGCAGACTGTGCTGGGAAAATGCTTGGCAGGTGAGTATGAAATGTTTGTACATTCTGGGCTTGCACCAGCACTTCAATCTTAACCTGCACAGTTCTATTCTCAAAGTTGTGTCTGGAGTTTCTTAATGGCTCATCAGTTACAAGCTGGAGACTTTTTGTCTTTGGCATTGTCTCCGTTATCTTTTGTCTACCATGTTTGTGTCTGTTTTGTTTATGGCTTCGTCCTTGTGATCTCCTTTTATGTTGAAAAGGTCTTCAGTAAGATAAACGAAGTAACGAAGAATGATACCCTGTCACCTTCCACATATCCATTAAGAGCTGTGTTTGTAAACCCACAGGCCAACTTCATCCGTATCAAAAGTGCAGCCTCAACACCCTTCTGCTCTGAGAGCACTACAAGGCCAGCACAGGAGGGGCTCAGACAGGCTAGAACAGCCCTTTAATCTTCACCAACAGGGACAGATGTTCAAGACAGCTGAGCATTTATTATCTTCCCTTGCTGGAGGAATGCAAAAAGCTGTAATTCCAGTGCAGGGTCACGTATGATAAGGCTAATTGGAGCTAAAAGTACCTAAGCATAAGAGGGAAGTTAACCAGGATGGTGAAATGTCTGATACTCCCTTTAGATAAGTTTCATGTCTTTTGTCATTCAAGACCCCAATTTCTGTATTTTACCTCTTTCAGCAACTCCTGGTTATGTCCCACCACCAGCTACTTTTGATTCTGAAGCCTTGGAGGCTGTACCATCCATTAATGCTGCCGGTCCAGCAAGAAAAAAGAATGGTAAAGAAAGTTTAAGACATTGAAGTAAACAGATGTGATGTGGGGGTTTGACTGGCACTGCAGCCATTACACTTGTGTGTGCTTAAAGCAGAGAATTCCTGGCAAGGTCTGTTGAGCTGGAAATCTTATCTGGTCGACTCTTGCTGCTGAAGTGGAGATGTAACTCCAAACAGGTGTTTGTCTCCTTAGGAAAGCTGATGCTTAGCTTTTAACAGTGAAAATTCAGGACTTTCATTGACTGTTTTCATCTGCCAAAGTATTTTCTTGAATAGTGAGTTGTTCTGCCTTTGGGTTTCTGCAACTCTCTGGTACTGAACCTGTGATTTGAGCTGCCTTGCATGCCTGTGACCCTTAGGTTGTACCTAAGTGACCTCTTAGGAACCTTGGCTTGGCCCTGCTGCACAAGGAAACTCCTTTCCTATTGCTAACTGCCAGACAGAAGAAACAGAACTTGCCTTTCACTTTTTCAGCCTAGTTCTATTTCTAGTTTAGATGAACATTTCCTGGGACTGTGTCTGCCTTTGTCTACAACTAGAGTAGGTCACACATCAGACAGCCCTTTTCTCCTCTGCTGAGCCCCTTCTGCAGGGGCTCGACCTGTTGTGTAAGAATGATTAAGGCAGTAGGATCCATCACTTCAGATACTTTATTTTGGAGGAGGAGAAGCAAGTGCTCAGACTCACCAAGAATTCCTGAGTTTAACTTGTCCTGCCTACAAAAAAATGGGTTGCAACCTTGGGAACACATATTTTTTTACCCCATCCTTGCTTCTTTAGGTGTGCAGCTGAGCTAAATACTGCCAACAAATAGGGGAAGGCTTCACTCTTCCTCCTTACACCTGCACTCAGCTGCCTGATGTCCTGTCTTGTGGTATTACACAGAAGCATGCTGAGGGCTGATTAAAGGACAGCCTGTGCCATTTCCTTGGCTGCAAGTGCAGTCTAGTGTTGAGTGCAGCGTAGCCTTTGTTTCTGAAGTTGCATTTCTCTTTAAGGAAAGAAAAAAAAGACTGATGGCAGCAAATCCAGCTCTGCAGATCGTTCTCAAGCAGATGAGAGTTCTGACGGAAACCAGCCTGATACTGAGCTCTCTGAGCTGGACAAGGTAGGTGCAAGAAGGACAGACCAGGGAAGATGATATAGAAGCATAAATAAAAACTTCAAGAGAGGGGTTGGGCATTTCAAAAGTTAATCACAATCAAGTGGTTCAATTCTGCTTTCTGCCACCTGCCTCCCATCTGAATGTTGAAAATGGGCTGCTGCAGAGACCAGCCACTCTGCAGTGTGGTTCAGGGCAGGTGTGCAGGATTGACAGTAACACTACTCTTTGGTTAAGACTATGAAAGGTTTCTGTTTTAAGCCAGTATCCCGTATCTCAAATTACTGCAATAACCTGCCATTCCTAGGCTAGAGTCAGAAATTGTGAGGTGAATCTGGAAAAGACAAGCCCTGGTACGGAAGAATTTACAGATTGTCAACCAGGGGCAACAGAGCATCCTCTAGTTTACTATTGATCAAAGATAAAATCATTTGCTTTTATCTCTTATGGTGCTTATGGTGCAAGTCCAGAATGGGTTTTACAACGGCCACTGATTCACAGGAAGGATATAGCAAAGATTAGCCCAGTTTCCAAAGTTTTGTGTTTCCTTAGAAATGTTTTAGTCACTTGCATGGCCCAAAATGACAATGCTTCTGATTCCACGTGCTCATGTCTACCAACGGTTGTGAATTCTTCTTTGGCTTTTGTTCAAACTGGTACAAAATATGGAAATCTGTGTGAACCAAATTGCTTTCTTTGAGCTTATAGTCTTGCAGGTTGCAGCCTTCTCTCTGGCATTTACTTTTCAGACTGCTGCTGAGAGAGAGGTGGGAAATCCTCTGGTGCCACTGCAGAGCTACCGCCCGTACTTCCGAGAGCTGGACCTGGAAGTGTTCACTGTGCTCCACTGCGGGCTGCTGACCAAGTCTGTGCTGGACACAGAGATGCACACAGAGGTGACTGCAACCATGTAAAACCGTATTGACAAGACTTAGTGTAACTGCCACTCTCAGAGACCCTGGCCTTTTCTGTTTCATGAAAATGGGTGGAAGAGTGATTTTAAGATGTGTTGGTCCAGGGCTGTGAGCTAGGTACCAGGAGAGAATTTGTCCCCAAAGAAAGAATATTACTTCAAGGCTCTGAGATGCAGAGGACTTCTCTGAGAGCAGCAAATGTGTCATGTAGCAATATTAAAAGCAAAGTAATATTAACATTGCATAAAAGGTGAAAAGGTGCAGTACAACATGTATGGACCTAATGGAAAGGAAGGGGCTTTAATATTGAATGCTGTGAAGCTGCAAGATGTTAAATACACTAAGAGGTGGTTTGCCTATTAAAGCCTGTGTGGCAAAAACACAAGTGCCTCAAGGCATCAGCAGATGTGGGGTTGGTGGTGTGGATGTGCTCTCAGTGGGCAGGACTCTGTGTCATCTGAGACTTTACATAAAACTGCATTTCTGTGGATGTGGAAGGCAGAAGTGCTTTGTTTTGTTACCCTCTTTGTAGACGGGCTGAGCTCATCTGGAGTCTAATTTTGTCAGGCTGCAGTAAGATCTGTAAAATGTGAAAAGGCCTTGGTGGGTTGGAGTACAGCCCAGCCTCCTCCAAGGACAGCTGTCTCTGTGCATGCAGGTCACAGCTCAACTGGAAGACTGTTTCACAAGTCTCTTGGGCTTTGTGGCATTGTTTCAAGTTGCTTCTTGACTATTACTCAAGTGGTGAATTCTGTAACTCTTCGGGCTTAAAGCTTTTTTAATCCTTGGGAGCTTACTTTTGATGTCAATGTGTATGAATCATTTCTTTCTCAGTACTTAAGTGCTACTGATAATGCCTCAGCTCTGTTCAGAGCACCAGGTTTGCTTGACACTTTGAATCATCAGAACCAATGCTCCACACCTGCAGTGAGGGAGACATCAAACCCTAGCATCTACCAAATAGGTCCCTGGCTGAGATTAACTAAACCAGGAGTCTTAACTGGAAATGAAGGGGGTGAACGTGAGCTTGAAGGCACTACAGTTATGTCTGAGTCCTGGGACTGACTGTTGTTGTAATTGCAGGCTCGTGAAGTTGTGCAGCTGGGCCCTGCTGAACTTTGCTTCCTTCTGGATGACCTGTGCTGGAAGCTGGAACATGTGCTGACCTCTGGTTCCACGAAGAGAGTGCCCTTTCTAAAGGCAAGTACGGCAGCAGCCAAGGAGCCTAGACCTGTGCTGAGGCAGAGCACATCAGTGGCCTCCAGGCCCTTCCTGAGAGAGATGTTTTTCACCATTACTTTCACCTAACAGTTAAATGGAAGTCTGATGCCCAACTGTATGTCAGAGCAGCACTTGCTCTTTCAAAAGAGGCTTCTGTGCCAGTTGCCTTCATTAAATGTTTACAGCATCTGGTTCTCTGCATGTATATAACTGATGGAAAGCCTCAGAACTCAAGTGACCCTTTTCCTCTTCCTCCCTGGGCAGACTGACAGCAGCTCAGGTTAGGCAGACCACACAGCTGCTGCATCCAACAGGAGCTGACAGATCTGTTTCTACTTTTTCTGCAGTTTCTAAAACACCCTGAGTACAGTGACTCCCTGCCTTCAGGAAGAAGGTGTGAGAAATTCCCTACAACTTGATGGAGTCCATCAGATTCAATGTTCTTTCTCCTTGTCTTCCCACTTGCAGAGATTGCTTTCTCCCAATGTTTAAGTACAGTGTTGGACTCTATGATCTTAAATGTCTCTTCTAACCTAATTGATTCTATGGTTCTACAGAAGAGCTCTATGTCATCTCAGTTCTATTCTTTTAATAAATGATATACGCTTGTCTGAGTTGATGCTGGTTGTTCAGCAGAAGCCAACTCCCTTACTCTGTGACCCTTCCTGACAGACTACAGGACATCAAGAATTGCACTGCTCAGAAGCAGTCTAAGAGGTAGCACTTGATATGAAGCTATTCTCAAGGAAGGCTGATGACTTTACTCTTTTGGGTTTGCTGCAGGAAAGAGGCTCCAAGGATATTGGCTTTTCTCACCTATGTCAGAGATCCCCTAAGGAAGTTGCCACATGTGTAGTAAAGCTACTAAAACCACTGTGTAATCACATGGAGAACATGCACAACTACTTCCAGGTGAGTGGGCAGCAATTTTGACTCAAAAACCTGTCAGATCTTGTCACCTCTAAAGTGACTTTTAGTTGTTTTTTTGGGGAAAAGAGAGCTGGTTTGCTTTCTTCAGCTTTGTTTAAACATAGAATTTATGGGAGTGAATTCTTGTGCTATTATTTTACCTTGGAGTAGTGTTTAATGGATTATTTGTTCTGTGCTAAAGGCAGTTGCACAAAATCAGGATGTGGAAGATGAATCGGGAGTGAACATCCAGGAGCATCAGCTGATGTCTGCTTGTTACCAACAGCTGTTACTGACTTTTCGCTCTCTGTTTGCTTGGTGAGCTTAAACAAAACAGTATATAGTCACCTAAATGAGCAAAGTACATCTACTGCTACCTCTTCTTGTTCCTGTAGGTCAGGCAGCCACACACAACAGTGAGCTGTCCATCCACTTCAGTCCAGCAACCAAATTACAACTCCTTGTACATATATTTTTGTCAAGCCCTCTTATGGGGAAGATTGTTAATTAAGTTGTGTGTTAAAGGTGTGCTGAGCATTACCATTATCAAGACCATGCAATCAGTCTATAGATTGACATTGTGGATGCATTTGAGCATTCCCAGAATGCAAATCCTCACTGAATGAGTTCACAGACACTGGTAGCTCAAAGAATTAATGAAACTCTCTACATTTTTCCTCCCTGTTGTGCTCCTACCTGTTGCTCAAGAGGTGACCAGCCACTGTCACTACACACCCTGTTGTTTTCAGGTCTGCAAAGCATTGTTTTAGTATATATAGACCTCAACTTATATGAAATGGCCTGTCCTCACCAATCTAACTGAACTGTCTGCAATCTAACTGAAAAGTTAATGTTGTGTGTGCATAAAGCTTTCCATTTCCATTCACTTCTTGGGTTTTATGTCCCATTATAACTTTGATATTGCAGGGCTCTTCTTGCATATCCATTCTCTTCATTGTTCATATTGCAGAAATACACCCTGATGTGCTTTTGCATCTGATGCTTCTTTTCCTTCTAGTCTGATGATTAACTAGATTTTTTTTCCCCCTTCAGGAATGGTTTTTCTCAGCATGAAAATAATGACTTGCTAAGGTCAGCTCTCCAGGTGCTTGCAGACAGGCTGAAGCCAGGAGAGACTGAGTTTCTTCTTCTTGAGGAGCTGATAAGGTAGAAAACAGTATTTCCCAAGCTCTGAAGGGGATGAATTTCAAGCAGTTTTGTGGGCATTATGGGTAAATGTGTGTTTGGGATCACTCAGAGAGACCACTCCAGCTTCAAACAGAGCTTTGTATTTAATTGAATGGCAGTGCAGTCAAACCTAATGAAAAGGAGCTACTGCTTTATAAAGGATGTTTAGGCAATGGATCTCATTGGTTTGTGTGCTGTTTGAGACAAGATAAGTGGGATTCACAGGAGGAATTAGTATGTTCTGGATAGTTAAAATGCTGACAGGAACACTAGGCAAAAGCAGAATGTATATGTGTTGCTAGACTTCAAGTGACTGAGGCTTGTGGGAATTCTCTGTGACTGAATTTTTATCTACTAGTGGTTGACTGTCCCTTCTTCAGAAGGGCACTGTCAGAGACAAAACACTGGGCTGGGAGACCTTAGATCTGAGGCGATCTGGTACTTTTATTTATGTGTTTCTGGGAGATTACTCTATCTACACTGTTTTTACCTTTTTCCTTTCTTATCATCCCCAGTGAGAGTTTTCACTACCTACTGAATTTCCAGCAGAGCGTTCCCAGCTTCCACTGTGCATTCATCTTCACTCAGCTCCTGATTGCCATTGCTGAGAAACCCGTGGCTGGATGGAAGAAAGAGAAAATGGGTAATGTGGAAAGAACCTCTAAATTCAGATTAGTTTTCCTGCTGTCCTTTGCCTGTAAATCTTGAGTTCTGTCTCTGGAGTGCATCTTTGGAGGGAGAGATTTCCTTTTGGTATCATAGTGATCTCTCTGGGTGAACATTCCTGGCTGTTAATAAGAGAAACAGCAGTAAATAGATTGGAACCTCTCTGGTATTTGTTCTGCTGTGCCTCAGTCACACACAGGAAGGCAGACTCCTGTTCTCTTAACTAGTTTTTTTTAACAGATTAGAGCCTCAAATCTGCTGCTTAATTTTGGTACCAGTTTAACCACTGATTTAGTGATGTGACCGTAGACTTAAGCTGATGTAGCTTCCTACTGTAAGTACAGATGTCTGTGACAGCTCATTTCCAAAAAGTATGGAAATGAACTGGAACTCCATCTCTAGAAATGGATGTCCTAAGTGTTGCATACTGCCTAATGAAAAACAAGTTGACACACTGTAGGAGCTACCAAGTAAATAAGGCTTAACATACGTTTGTCAGGGAGAAATGGCCAAAGATGGATCACGGTTCTGACAGGAACAGGTATTCCTGCTTGTGCAATATTTTGCTATTGTGATATATGTCCTTGTGGCCTTACTGCTTTTTAGGGGGAATACAAAGTTCAAGCATACTGAAGGGTAGTCATTCAAAAAGCCGTTTATTCACGTTGCCTTTATATGGAAGAAGGAAATTGGCTTGGATTCTTCCTTCAGTAAGTGATCCCTTATTTTTTACAGCTTCGCTAGCAAAGCAGTTCCTCTGCCAGTCATGGGTGAAGCCCAGTGGAGACAGAGAGAAGGGCAGCCAGTTCAACAGTGCACTGCATACTGTGCTCTGGTAAGGCTCAAGCATTGGCTCAAGCATTCAGAGACACTCTTTTTCTAATCATTGCTATTTCTGCAAGGGAATGACCTCTCTCAATCATAACCCTCATACTTAACATCATTTGGCCTAAGCACCTTTTCCTACAGCATTGAGAAACACTGTCAGGAAGAATTCTGTTAGCCATTGGCCATAGAAGCATTTTTGGCCCTTATGTTTGCTGCATTGTAGCTTGTCATTGCACATCAACACACCTGTACATGTATGTGTGCATATATACACAGCAGAGTGAACTGGGGCAGGCTGCTTGGGCCCATGCTGAGCACAACCCTCTGAGCTTGGCTGTTCAGTCCACCTCTGCTCATACAGCCCATATCAGCCACTGCTCCATCAGGATCTTACAGGAAACGGTGTTTGAAAATCTTACAAGTCAAAGTAGACAATATCCACTACTCTTCTTGATCTTCAAGCCAGTCATTTCATCCAAGGTTACTGGGCTGGATAGGCATGGCTCTGGCCACCATGTCCAGAAGATTTTAGGCCACATGTTGCAAGCACAGCAGTGTTCAAGGACTTGATGTGTTATTCTGCATATTTACTGACAAACTGGTTTTGGATTTAGTGTCTACCTGGAGCACACAGATAACATCTTGAAAGCTATAGAAGAAATCTCCAGTGTTGGTGTTCCTGAACTGATCAACTCTGCCAAAGATGGATGTTCTTCTACTTATCCTACACTAAGCAGGTAACTATATCAATAGAGATTTTGTATTTCAGGAGATGCACAGTGGCAATTTCTGCTTTTTAATGTTTAATTTTCTTATTTTGTGGTCTGTTATGGTTTCATGTTAGCACTGCCATGAACTGCTCTGGGTGCTTGTAAACATTCCTTTGGCAGTATGCAGCAGGTTAGCACCTGATTAGCTTTATGGCAGCAAGGTGCAATGGCACTGTGCACTAACACAGTGATGAGTTTATTACTTGTGAGACATTTTAATTGGAGAATGAATAGCTGTCTGTGGTCAGGTATGTTGCCTCTTTCTGTGCTACTGTGGTGGTATAAAGCACTCTAAAAGTCAGCCTCGGGGGTCTGGGGTGGCTGTAGGCAGGCCTGGGCTGGGATGCAGTTAGCTATAGCTCTGTCTGGATAGTGGGGCTGGGCTAGACCTGCTTGTGAGGCCTCAGGTCAATCTCTGGGGATTTCCTGTTGACAAGGAAGCCCATCTGGGTAACTTTCATGTTCTCCACATTGTTCTGGTGACAAGAAGTGTATTTAAAAGCTCAGAGATGACTTTTAGTTTTGCTCTCATTTTCTCCACAGGCAGACATTCCCAGTTTTCTTCAGAGTGATGATGGCTCAGCTAGAGAGTTCAGTGAAGAGCATCCCAGCTGGGAAACCATCAGACTCAAGTGAGGTAGGAAAATAAATGTGCTGGACATCTTGAGAGGGAGAATGCATAAGTTAAACTCTAGAGTACAATAAAGGTGTATAAATTGGAAAGGAATCTACTTCTGAACTTTGCCTAGGAGATGCAGACAGCTTCACTCAAGAGCCAAAATGCTATACAGGGTAACACAGAGGCAGCTTCCTTTTTTTTCCTGATTTATACTGTGTCAGAAATCCATTCAATTCAGGAGAAGCTATAACCAGAGAACAGGTAGTAATCAGCAAAATACTAAGCTGCGCAGTTGGTCTGCACACATGTGTGGGGGGCACAAAATGGTTTTGCAACCAGGAGTTGTTCTGAGAGCAATGAACTGTGTTAACCCTTAGCATTTTAAACCTTGTGGGCACTGATCAGGCTGGAGTCACCACCAATTGGTTTTACTGTGATACATCTGCCCCTGGTGAAGCTTTATTCTTCCACCTTCAACAACAACAATGCTTTGGGTACTGCAAATGCTGAGAGAGCATCCAGCAAGGTGAGAAGGAAATACACCAGCTTGGGCTGTTGTCCCCTTGTCTCCTGTTAGGTGCAACTGGAGAAGCTGCTGCGCTGGAACATCGCTGTGCGGAACTTCCACATCCTCGTTAACTTGGTCAAGGTGAGGTTCTCCCTGGCTTTCTGGCTTTACCTTCAGATTCTCAGCAAAGTCCAGTGTACCCAGGTTTGTGAGAACAAGAGAAAATCCTGAAGTGTGGCTGACCAGTGGAACAATCTGGAGGTGGTGAAGAAAGCCAGTGTGCAAGGATTTCCATTTAGCTGTCACTTCAGCACTGCTTAGTTCTTAGAGCCTGCACGTCTTACTAACATAGTTCTCACACAAATAACAAGTCTGCACAAAGACAGGATGATGTAAGGAAGTGCAGAAAAAGGACTGAACAAACACCATGATTTCCCAAAGAATCAGTGGTTTGTGTCTGACAGAGTCCACTGCCAGCTGTGGAAGAGGCAGACAGGAGAAACCCTTCAGGTAGATGTGGAATAACATCTGATAGAGGGAGGCATTCTCCTGAGCTATTCAGCTGAAGGCAGTCTAATGTAATAATTACAGATTCCTGTCTGTAACCTGCATTCAGAGCTTATGTGATAGCCCTCAGCTTCCCTTCCTCTTATGGCAACATACAATCTGCTTTTGAATCCTGCTGACAATCTGTGTCATCCTGTGGTGATGAACTCCAGAGGTCAGCCTCACTGGATCAAATATTCCCTGTTGAACTTGAGAATGGATGTTGCCTTAGAACAGGTTTCCCACTTGGATGAAGGGTACGTAATGAAGGGCTGTTTTTAAATAGCTTCTGTGCTTATGTTGTTCCTTCAGGCTTGTGGACTGATGTAGCTTTTTTCCTCTTGCCCATGTAGGTATTTGACAGCAGGCCTGTGCTCAACATCTGCCTGAAGGTAAGCAAGAATTCAAAGTAACTGAAGAGAGCAGTTTAAATACCAGCTCTTTTGAATCATGGCCTCCAGCAGAGTGGTTACAGAATTCTCTGGAAGAAGCAAATACCATTTCTCATGCCTTTAACTGTCTTCCACTAATCCTCATCATATGGCTCGACCACATGAACTTACTGCCATTGCTGTTACTGACTTCAGACCCTTTCCCCTCTCTCTCCGTGGTACACCAAATGAGAGACATCCCAGCAGACAGGTCTCCCTTGCAGCCCAGAAAGATCATGTATTCCTCTGCAACTCGCCCTTTTCTGACTAGGGCTCATATATGTATAGTGATTCTAACATTTTGTGTTTAGTTCAGCTTTAATCCCAATTTGCTCGTGAACAAAACCCGGGATGTGTGTGATGACAAGTCCTTGTCCTTCTGGCCTCTCTTTACTGATCCTGTATATTCCAGTACAGCCTTCATGTGATATATAGTCTTTTACTACATGAAAACGGTCTCTGGGTAGTTTAAAAGAATGTATCATTATCTTATCTGACTCTGTGATGGTTCTTTGAAAGGAATTTAAGTCTGCCTTCTGCTGTGTTTATCATCCATGTACAGTACGGCCGTCTCTTCGTAGAAGCGTTTCTGAAGCTTGCCATGCCCCTCCTGGACTACAGCTTTAAAAAGCACAGGGTAAGTCTTTGAGAGACAGAGCTGTCTGGAAGCAGTTAGGAGGCTTGGCTAATGCTTGCTAGAAAGAGATTCCTGTCTCAGGTCCCATATTGGCCTGACACTTGTGACATTCATGACAAACATGTCTAATATCTCCATCTGTGCTCTGCCTTGTTTTCTTGTGCAGACTCAGTGCTCTCTCAGCAAACAGGTCACTGTTTCCCCTCTTGCCATCATTCTTGTGGTTGGATGGCTTCACTTGTAGCAAAGGACACTCTTAAAACCTCTTCCTTCAAAAGCTATGACCCACAACAGTGTTGCTCACAGAGTAAGAAGCTCACATGAGCAGTCAGCTGGGTGAGGGGTTGCGTTGCAGAGGAACGGTGACACTGGTGTCTTTGCTATAAGGACAATATGCATGAGTGCAGATGGACAGGCCAATCTTGCTGCGCTACATGATGAGCCAGTACAGTTCATTTATTTCCCTGCTTTGTTGCAAGGCCATCCAGCTTTACCAGCGAGACTCATTCTTTGGCTCATAATCTGTCTCTCTAGTAGATAATTCCTTTCTATTGCAAATATCTATTCTGTGGATCTTTGAGGGAATGAAGTTATGAAACGTATATCTAGGCATTGCCACTGGGCAATAGAAGGTGCCGTGTGATTTGCTCAATAGGATTGATATCCAGGGTTCATGTTGGATGCATTTCAAACACCACAAACTAGCAGTATTGTTTTATACTTTTCCTCTAGTTCCTCCATTTCAGAAGGCTGTACTTAAGGCAAGGTGTGACAAGGTTGTCTTGATTTTAATTGCCCCACTGTCACTGATATGTGCTTAGTCCAAACTGATTCGAAATCAGTTCTCACTCAAAATGCTTGGCCTGATGACATGTGCTCATACTTTTATCAGCAGTTGGCCTAGATGCACTGAGCAAGTCTCCTGTGGCTTCATCCTGTTTGATATTTCCTGCTACGTATCTATCCCACAACCCTCTGAAAGGATTGCTAGGACTGTTTCATTATTCTTGTTTCCCTATGGAAAAATCCTTTGGAGAATGATTTGCTGGTCTACTTATTTATTGCAGGATGATGTGCAGAGTTTGCTGAAAACCTTGCAACTGAGTACCAGGCAACTTCATCACATGTGTGGCCATTCCAAGGTAAGACAAGTTCTAATTGCAACACAAGCCCCTGTCCTAAGAATGATTGATTTCCTTTCCACTACTTTTCCAGGGCACAGTTAAGTTGTACTTGCAGGCTTCCAGCAGTGTCTAAACTCTGGGAGGAGTTAGAAGCTACCAAGCTAAAAACAAACAAGCCTAAACTCTGAGAGGGAGGAGAAATAGCTTTGGTTAATGGCCCAAAAGTTAAACTACTTGATCTGGAAGTGGCTGACTTGGTTGTCAGGTCAGGTTAACATACTCTCTTTTAGGACAGAGGTTCTTGACATCTTTGGTTGTTGGCATCTCTAAGAGGATGTTTCTGAGGACACAAGCTAAGACCTTAGAGACCTTGCATAAAGTGTAAATGCCAGATTGAGCAACAGCCTTGCAGGTCAGAAGTATTGGCACCAGGAGTCAGACAAGGAGAAATCCTGACTCAAAGTCCTCTTAAGGTATCTTTGTGGCATTATTATGTTGATGCTACAGAAGAGGGCAAAGGGAGGGGAAGAGGATGGTAGCAGACAACCAGTCTGCTGGTCTCTGTAGGAGACTTGGGGCAGGAAGGAAGCAGGACCCTGCTTACAGTGTGGACAGACAGCGCTTGTCACAGGAGAGAATCCCATGGGAAAAGGCAGCGAGAAAGAACTTCATGTGTGCTGCTTTGTTCCTGTTAGAGTCCTAAGAGGTTCAAGAACACAAGTCTGAGAAGGGAGCTTTGCCAAAGTAGTTGAAGGGAGAAAGCCAGCGACTGGCATGGCTCACCAAGAGCTTTCCTACCGATTTAGTCCAGAGCTGGCATCAGGAGCACAGAAGTCTACGTGCAATGGCACGTTCTGACCTCCAGCTATTAGCATAGGGGAGAACTGGAAGCTGGCACAAACCTCGTTGATGTTAAAAAGTCCTTCTTGTGTTTGAAAGTGAGATCCTCATGAGCCCTGTGTAGTCACACTTAACCTGGTAAGTGGGATAACATCCTGGCAGTTTGATGCTGTGCCGAGCCCCGTGGCCCCCGTCAGCGTGTACCTGTGGGTGGCTGTGTCTCACCACAGCTCTGGCATCTCTTGCAGCCTGATGACCTCTCTGTGCCAAATCCCTTTCTTGCAATGAGAAGTTGAATCTTGGCAAATAAATGTACGCCAGGAGCTCTCCCAAGACCTGTCTGAGCAGGAGCTGATGCCAATGTTAACCCAGCTGTGGTTTGGCTGTGACACACAGCCAGCAGATGTTCAGTGGTGCACCATGCAGTGTTACCTGAGGTTTACTGTTCTTCCTTGGTATGAGTGTCTTGCAAAGCATCATTTTTTCCATCTTAGGCATAAGGCTCAGCTGAGTTTTCTTTTCTAACAAGAGATATTTTGACCAAGCAGTGCCATAAGCTGGGCAAGCCCTGTGGGGATGGTGTCCCGTCCCTCTCCACCTGAGTAACCAGCGGCTGTTTCAAACAGCCACGACACTTGAGCCAAGAGTCAGCTCTAGTCACGTTGTACTGTTCCATATTTAGATTCACCAAGACATCGGACTGACCAACCATGTGCCTTTGCTGAAGAAGTCACTGGAGCAGTTTGTATACCGAGTGAAGGCCATGCTGGCATTCAACCACTGCCAGGAGGCCTTCTGGGTGGGCATCCTCAAAAACCGGGATCTCCAGGTGAGAATCACTGTCCTGCCTGGGGCAGTTAAAGCAAATGACAGCGCTCACCTTGCTCACACAGCTGCAACTTTGCCCTTGCGTGGAGGTGAAGCTAAAAGGCCCCTTTCAATGTGTGACCCTATAACAGTCAAGCGTAGTGCAGCAGAAAGCAGTGGCACTTCCAGATGAAGGACCTGCATCTCCATGGGCTTCCGTGCAGCGAGGGGCAGGTTTTATTGCTTGTAATGAGTGGGTCCGGGGATCCTTCCTCTGCTCGGTGGCAAGGGCTACCCGCAGAGAGGGGAAGAGTAAAGGTCACTTACCTGGAGCACTGTGCCCAGTTGTGGGCTCCCCAGCTCAAGAGAGACAGGGAACTGCTGGAGAGAGGCCAGTGCAGGGACACCAGGATGATCAGGGGACTGGAGCATCCTAAGGAAAGGCTGCGGGACCTGAGGCTGTTTAATGTAGAGGAGACTGAGGGGGGAATCTCATTAATATTTACATGTATCTAAATGGTGGGTGTCAGGAGGTTGGGACAGCACTTTTTTTTCTGGTTTATCTAGTGCCAGGACAAGGGGTAACGGGAAGAAACTGGAACATAAACAGTTCCTTTTATACGTTTTACTGCTGAGGTGAGGGAGCCCCAGCCCAGGCTGCCCAGGGAGGGTGTGGAGGCTCCTCTGGAGGTCTTCAAACCCTGCCTGGATGTGCTCCTGTGTGACCTGACCTGGATGGAACCTGCTTTAGCAGGGGGTTGGGCTGGATGAGCTCTAAAGGTCCCTTCACAACCCCCCCCCCTTCCATTCTGTCATTCTCTGAATGCCTCTCCACACAAGGAGAGAAGCCGAGTTGTCACATTCCTCTTCATTTGTTCCCTCTGGAAGCGGGACGGTTGATACAAAACCTCCTTTTACTCCAAAACTGTTTATTTATAGACGCCAACCAAACGCTGCTTTGTCTCACATTCCCTCACGCGGCTCTTGTGCGTTCTAAAGGGAAAAAAAAAAAAAAAACCAAACTTCTCGCTCAGGGAGAAGAGATTTTGTCTCAAGTCTCAGAAGACAGAGGCTCGGACTCGGAGGACTCGACGGAAAGCCCTGCTGAGGTAACCCCTCACCAGCCGCCGGGCTCACACACGCGCTGTGCGGCGGGAGGAGGCGGGGGGGGGGGGGGGGGCTGTGGGGGGGCTGGGG
>WBNH01003435.1:137086-154018 GCA_013401255.1 Urocolius indicus | reverse complement strand
TGAGGGGTGGGGGGTGGTGCCGTCGGGGCAGTGGGGCCGGGCACCCGCGGTCTCTCTCACTGCCGCCTCCCCGCAGACATGTCGTGCCGGTCCCGCCTGGCCACCCTGAACGAGAAGCTGACGGCGCTGGAGCGCAGGATCGAGTACATCGAGGCCCGAGTGAGCTGCGGGTTGAGGGCTGGGGGGATGCGGCTGGGGCTGAGCCCAGCACCAGCCCCTGCTGAGGTGTTTCATCTCCCCCGGCAGGTCACCAAGGGCGAGACGCTGACGTAGACCCCAGGACCCGAGACCCCTGCACCGGAGCAGCGCCGCCCCCCTGCCCCGCTCGGGCCCCTCCGCCGCCGCCGCCTCTGCTTCTGTTGCCAATAAACCGCTGTGCTCCCGCCCTGCCTGCTCTCTGCTTGCCTGCCTGGGGCCGGGCCGCGGCGTGCCCTGCTCCCCGCCACCGCCTTGGATGTCCAGAGCCTGCCCTTACGACTGCCTGGCCCATGGGGTCCGGGTCATGATCCTCCCCACGTGTTGGGGCTGTGATGGGAGGGGAGATGCTCTGGGGTCAACAGCTCTGGCTGCTGTCAGCTTCTGGAGACACCTGGGCGGCCTTTGAGGTGCTTTATGCACTTGCTTGGGGTCACAGGAGAACATCCCGATGTTTGGAGGGTGTCCCAGGCTGCACAGGGGCTGTGTGGGGACAGCAGGGTCACCTGGCACGATGCACAAGCCACCCCAGAGTGGTCTATGCTGGCACCTAGGAAGAGATTGGCATCTTCCCCTCTAGGGAAGCAAGTGGCAGGGACAAGGAGATCTCTTCCCCCCTCTGTTGATTTCAGTTCTTCAGCAGGTATCTAGAGCTGCAAACTTGTTGCTCACATTTAGCATTTGTTGGGGAGTCCATGGACCTGAGGTCAGTAAAGGCTTTCTTGCTTCCCAGCAGCCTTTAAATGTCCTGGTATGTTATTCTCCAACTGGAAGCTCTTGGTGGCAGCGTGATGGGTTTACTGGGCACCTGGATAGCTTCATGTTCTTTATAGTTTTTAGGTTGGCAGGTCTGCCATCAGTTGGCTGTTCCTCCACATAAGCCCTCCTGCAAGCTCTGTGTTTGCCCTTGTTTAAGTGCTCCTCCAGCTTTTCCCTTGGCTCACCTAGCCAGCTATGCTTTACTGTCAGGTTTGGCTACACATCTGGGAGGTTTGGCCACTTCTGGTGTGTCATCCCAGTGTAAATGAGTGCTTTGTAGCAACCCTGCAGGACTGGAGTGGCACAGACACAGATCAGTTCACTTTGGCTCAGGGTGATGACAGCTGATGGGAGATGGTGCTGTCCTATAAGATTGGTAGGTGGAGGGAAAGCGTCACTCTCATTCCTCAGTGGCAGTTGCTCTGTGGCCCAGGTACATCAGAAGTTTTCCTGTGGCCCGTGCTCTCTTGTGTTCTGGGTGTACTGGAGTAGAGTCTTGAGATCTCTGGCCTGGGAGATGGCTCAGTACTTGTCTGGACAAGGCTATGAACAGCTTGATGTGGCTGTGCAGTTGGCCCTGCTTTGTGTCTGTTAATGGGGTGGGGTGAGCCAGAGACCCTGCCTCAGTTATCCTAAACTTCTTTACCCAGACACTGAATGGGAGACAGAGGGTACCAGGCTGAGCTGCTTTTTGTTTGCTCCTGCTCCAAGCTGGTAGTGTGGGGTGTCTCTCAGGTCCTTGCCTGGTCTCCTGATAGGCTGTTGCAAAGGTTCTCCCTTTTTCCTCTGACCCCAGGGATTCTCCCAGGAGCAGGTGTTGCCACACAGTTGGCACGGCCAAAGCAGTGTTTTAGTGTAGGGCTTTTGGAGGGTACCACTCATGCCAGGGTGTGTGCTCTCTGTGCTTCATCCCCAGTGGGGATGCTGGGCAGCTCCCTGCACTTCTGCTCTTTCAGGGATTCTCGGTAGTTCCCTGGGGCTCCGCAAGGCCAGGCTTTCTGGTTTGGGAGCTGCTCATTCCAGGCCATTTCAGAGAGGTGGAGATGCCTTCTGGGCCTCAGGCTGATCCTGCTGTGATGTGCAGCCTTGTAGCAGATGGAGCTGCAGTGGCTGTGTTTGATTGTTTCAAAGTCTGGCGAATTCTGTTTGCCTTTTTTTCATGTACCATTGTCTTTTCAGAACATGACGCCCCAGGAACCCTCATTAAACTTTTCTGGAGTGGCTTCGTGTATTCTAAATCAGGAGGTTCATTGATGTGCCATGTTAGAAGTGCTATTCTCCCCACAGCACATGTAATGTACCAGGAGATGACAGTGTGCTCAAACTGTGCCTTCCTCTTGTCCCAAGAGTGGTGGCTGACACTTTCTCCCAGAGCCTGAGCTGGAGAGCAAGCTGTTCTGAAGCCTCTCAGGAAGGTGCCAGGCTGGAGTTTCACTGGAGCCTGAGGCACAGCTGTAGTGTGAGGAAGGCTTGCTCTCAGGTGGTGAGCAGTGGGCTGTAGTGCTGGCAGCAGCCAGGCCTCATGCAGTGCTCGGGGCAATCCTGCAGCCCTCACCTGAGTGACCAGTTCCACAATGGGCTGGGGGATGAGGAATAGTGCTGAACTTCAACCTTTGGCAGGAGAGGCGATTCTGTGCTGGCATCACCCCTCTCGTGTCAGCAGAAGGGGGAGGCAGAGCTTCAGTTCAAGCTTTGCATGTCACAAAGCACGTGTTTTACCATGAATGGATTTGACCAGACTTCTCAAGTAATTCTGGGCTCTCTGGGTACCTGCTGCTAGATGGAGGCAGAGGGCAGGGTGGGAGCAAGGCTGCTGCCAAGCACCACCTGCAGCCTGTCCTGGTGGCCAGATGGCAGCCTTTCTGCACAAATGCCTCTGCACATACTGAAGGGCCTTCAGGGAGCTGAGCTGTGCTGACGGGCTGGTGGCCTTTTCCCTCACTCTGACCCTCTGAGAGGGTGGATGATGAATTGTTGGCTTGGGGGGTGGGTGGGGGAATGGAATCCCTTCTGGGAAGCTGTGGGAACTTGGGGCACGTGGCCTTTGCCAAAGGGGAAACTGCATTTGCCAGAGCAGCCACAGCCACTCTCTGAGTGACACGAGTTACTGAGGGTCCTGTCCATCTGCCTGTGACATGCCTAAGCCATGTGTGCTGCCCCGTGACCAAGCTGCTGCTGCTGGCTCAAAAGCTGCTCCACAAAGTTGTAGACCTGCTGCAGCAACATCTGACTCTCATTTATTTCAAGGTCAGTGCAGATGCACCTTTGCTGGCAAAAACCTGTATCCTTACAGCACTGGGGTACAGCTCCAGCACCCTGATCCACTCTCTGCAGCACATCATCTTGGAGAGCTGCTCAGGAGTTTGAAGAAAAGGTGATTTCGGCTGGAACAATAAGAGCTAACAGGCAGAGAGGTGGTTCTTGATGGGGTTTAGGAGAGGTGCTAAAAGATCTGTATAGAGCAAGGAACTCCTGTTTCTAGAGAAACAAGCCCCAGTTGTTAAATTTAACATGCTTTAGCAATCAATGCAATGCGTTAGTGTGAATATTAATGTGGTGAATTAGTTATTCAGGCAAGTTAAGCCACACATGGGTACAGAATGAGCAAAACCCTCCAACAGGTCTCTGAGAGGCGCAGCATGATCCACTCTCCCCCAAGGTTCCATGGCTGACCCCTGAGTTCTCCCCTGTCAGCCGAGGCACATGCTGCCTTCTGCTCTCCCAGCACCAGCAGCAGGTGTTAGCTCAGTGGCAGACTGGGTGATTCTTTCTCAAAAGCATTCAGAGTTTTAAGCCAGAAAGGTGTCTAAACTAGCTGTAGCCTACAACATGCAGCTGGCAGTGGAGCACAGTCCTCCCTCCTTCCCTCCCTCTTCACAGTCTCCCAGCAATTGCTTCAGCAGACTTTATTGAAAGAAAAAAAAGTAGCAACTAAAGGAAATGCTCAAAAGGGACTAATTTAACCACCCCCTTGGATAAAAGTCAGGGCAAGAGGTGTCATGGGAGTGTTTCAATCAGAAATGTGCTGACTAAAGGAGCGGTTGTTACTCTGACCCTGTGTGGTCACTGGCATCCCACCCGCCTGGCCAGTCTGCACCACACTGCACCCAGTTAGTGTCAGGCGTGAGAGCTGCTCAGCATGTGCCTCCAGTCTCTAACCCTCTCCAGGAGGCAATTTCCCTGGCGTACCAAGAATAAATCAGCACACTCTGAAGTCACTTGGAGGATGGGTCTCGCATAAGGGCAAAATAACCATGTGACACATGAGAAAGCATCCTCATTAATTAGGTCATGTTCCCCCAGCAGAGGTAGCTGTGGAGCATTAGCTGTGTGTGTTAAACGTGGCAGGGGAGCTGAGACAGGGCCCTGGAACAGGCACTGGTGGAAAAGGAGTGAAACAGAACACAAACAGGAACGGCTGGGAAAGAAACAAACCAATGCATGTCTACTGCAGGAACTGTAAATTGCTTTATCTGTCTCTCCTGAAGCATCAGGACATGAGGAGAACAGAGGGAGGGTGGGCAACCTGCTCTGCACACCCCTCCTTGGGCACCAGCGTCATTTGCCAAAGGGCTTTACCTGACCACACTTGTCAGATGGACACACACCATGCTGTTGGAACGGCTGTGACAGGCTCCTGGGACATCAGCTATTGCCCCTCACACACGTTTTCAGGTGACCAAGCGTTGTGCTTAGACAGAGGCAACACTTGCTGAGAAAGGGAACTTTTACACCAAATGTACCACAGCTCCCACTGAAGCGAAGCCCAACTCTGACCTGTGTTTCAGTCCAGCAACTGAAAAGCTGGGTTAGCTCAGAGCAGCCTCAGGAAGAGTGCAGGAGGCCATGTGAGCTGGAGTGCTCCTTAGGTGAGAGTGCTAGGGGACTAAGGAAGGCTTAATTAATTAGTTAATTACCTACCTAGGGCCAGTTACAGTGGGAAACACTATGGTGAAAGTGTCTGCCTGAGTGGAGCTGGTGCTGAGCTGGGCTTCGTTTCTGGGCCTCATGCACAGGAGAGGTCTGCTTCCCCTTTGCTGCTGCTGTTGCCTCCTGCTGAAGGCTGGCTGTGAAGGAGCAGCTCCCCTAAACAGAAACCAGCCCTGGGTGGCTTCAGTTTCATGTTGTGCTGAACAAGTTGTGTGCATCAGAGGTGGAGGAGAAGGGCTCAGAAGTGAGCATGGATGAGCTTGCTGCAGGCAGAGGACAGGCAAAGCCGAGCAGAGGATGCTTTGCTTCAGGCTGTTCTAAGCAGAAGATGAGCATTAAACCTGTAATCAAAGTAAACAGGTACTCGAGTGCCTGAGAGTGTGTGGCAGCCTCTGGAGAGCCGTGGAGCCAGAGCAGAGGCAGGCACGGAGGATGTGCAAGGTCACTAGCGGGCAGGACAGGGCCTGACTCAGGACTGTCCATCCTGATCTCTGCTGTTTGCAATTACCAGAGCTCAAGAGGCCGTTACTAAGTTACAGGCAGCAAAATGGATTGCAGTGGAAGGGCAAAAGAACCCCTCTGTTTACCACCATTCCCTCTGGTTAATCAGAGGCTGGATCCAGACTCGGCTGCTCCCAGATGCTTTCTAAGAGCAAACGACAGCGCACGGTGAATGACATTTAACTGTTGAACAGATGGAGGGTTTGCACTGAGCATATGCACTGCTGGAAAAACACACCTGATGTGACACGAATCTGACTTCCAGCTGTAAAATCCAGAGAACTTTGGTATCCAGCAAAGGTTCAGGTGGAAATGTATCACAAGGGTGGGTGACAAGGCCTGAGAGACCTCTTGTTATTGTGAAAGCAAATGGGAAGCTGGGAATGTCGGCTTAGGAAATAGTCAAGGCAAAGAAAATACTTGGGTATTGGGGTTCCTGCCCAATTCTAAGTGGATTAGCTGGGTAGGGGGTTAACTGTGTATGCCTGGGGGCTGAGGGCAGGCCCAAGCAGGGGGGGCTACCTTGGAGTAAAAGGCCAGCCCTGTTCCTCACACCCCAGCTGGCTCAGGGGCTGCTCTACCTCCTTCACACCTCAAGCACCTGCAAACACAGCAGGCAATGTTTTCAAGCTTGTTACCTGGTCAAGATAGTATAAAGTCCTTTTCCCCAGAAGGGTAGCTGTGCTTACCCACACAGGAGCTCTGGGTGACTGCATGGGCAGAGCAAACAGCAGAGGAAGATTCTGAACATGTTTCAGTCTTTTGTGCCTTGCTGAGCACATCATAACCCAGAGGTGACTGGCTTTGTGTTTTCAGTACCCTCTCTCTGGTTGCTGGAGGTTAGGGATGATGGAGTTTCCCTGTCAGCAGCTCAGCTGCTCCATTGCAGGGCACCACAGCCCTGGAGCACAGGGACGTGGCTGCTTTGGGGGGATGATGGGGGGGGGCCCAGGAAGGCTGGAGCTGCCCCGTGCTGGCAATGTCTCATTCCTGATGAGTGGGGTACAGAACCCACCCATGTCCTTGCTCCCCGCACAGGCATTGCCTCTGTGCCTCCCTGCCTGAGCCTGGGGCTGCTCTGAGCGTGAGGGCAGTGTGCCTGGGCATCCAAAGCACTGGTGTGGCATTCCCGCTCAGCTTTACGTGAGCCCAGGGCCCTTCCCCTCAGAGAGGGATCCCTGTGTGCCCAGGCTCCCTCTCCTGTCCCATACAGGCCAAAAAGGGAGCCTATTTGTTCCTGAGACTGGAGGCTGCCCGACTCCTCTCCCTCACGCTGTGGGCTGAGCCCATGGCTGCCTTCCCCAGAGCCTGGGGACACAGAAAGCCCCACAGCTCCTCCTGCCATGCCTGGAGCGTGGCTGAGGCTGCTGTGGGGCCGGGGCTGCTGTCACCATGAGTCAGGGCAGGACACGTGAAGCCCCAGCGCCAGCCCCGACGCCTTGCTGCCAGCCTGCCGGTGTGTGCCGGGGCTGGTGCCACCCACACCCTGCGCCGGCATCCCCAGCCACCACACAGCCCTGCAGGTAAGTGCTGGCAGAGGGTTGGAAGCTTCTTGTGTTCGACGCTGAGCGTGTTTTGGGGTTGTGTCCTTCTGGGTTGTTGATCCCTCTCCTAGGCACCACGCTGCTGTGTGAGGGGTTGTGGTGCGGTGCAGACGAGCCGTGGCATTTCCTTGTAACCTCTGCGTCTTCGTGACTTGGACTTCCTCATCTTTTAAATATCTTCCTCTGTAATCCGTGGGGGACAGCCCTCTGCTCTGCGTGGGGAGGAACATTTGCCTTCAGTTTACTCGGAATACAAACGTGAGCTCCTCTGGCTTCTGATGAGCTCGTATTCTTGCCTTCAAAGCTTTCCAACGGCCGCAGCGAGGAGCACACGGAGCCAAGGGGAAACACGAGCCAGGTAATTCCAGTGATGTACTTAAATGCGTTTGGGAACGCTGCCATTGGGAGTGCAGCTGGAAAACAGGCAGTAAACTGTCCCAGGTTTGCAGGTGTGGGGCTGAAAGCAGCACAGCCACCATGCCCAGGCTTGCTGTGACAGCCGGGAGGGGAAAGAAGTGCCGGAGCTGTGGCTGCGCCCGCTTCTTGCTGTCAGGATGGTCACGCTGAGCCTGGGGAGCTGCCCTCCCTGCAGTGACACACACTCCATGGGTCTCTCTGCCTACCTGTGTTCCAGGGCACTTTAAAGAGTGAAAAGTCTTTTGAGTTTTGCTACTTTTCTGACACATTTGAACCGTATTTGACAAGAGGAAGGCAAGCAGTAAACAGCAGAACCATCTCACTGGTGGCACTGCCCGAGGAGACTGGAGTCGTGATGGTTTCAAACTGAGCTGGCGTGGATTAGTTTTTGTTGTCTTCCTGGAACAAACTACCAGCTTTCACCACAGCCACAGTCCTCCAGGACATCCTCCTGTGGAACCAACTGCTTAGGAGCAACCCAAGACCTGCAGGTGTGCTTTATGAAGTTCCTTTGGCTTGAGAGGGGGACAGGGAGGGACTTAAGCTGTATGTTTAAAATGCAGTTTAGTAAGATTTGGTGTCAGGATACATCTTAAATGAAAGGTAGTTTCACAGGGGAAAGGCTGAGGATTGTCTGTTTTCTGTCTTCAATTTAAAACACTTCTACTTTATGTGCAGTTTTTGTTATCCTATTGAAGTTTCACTCAGAGGTATTTCAGCAGCTAAGCAAAACGTTGTGTATTAGTCCCAGTTTCTAACCAACTAGGAGAAGTCTGACTGCACCACACTTTATTCTGACATGTTAAAAAGACCTCACTGCAATTAGGTTCTGATTTACTGTGGGGAAAGCAAGGTGAGGTCTGTTGTTCTTGTCATTCCCTAATGAGCTCAGGGCCAGGCCCATGCTGGTATATCATCATCCTTCTCTCATTATTGAGGTGTAATCGGCTGAACCGCTTTGAAAACATACAATAATTAAATACATGTGCTTATCCTTTGTTTAGATGTGATTTGCTTTCCATAAGAGTCACAGGGGAATTAATTGACCACAGTCTGAAGAGAAATGAGGTACCCAACTTCCTTAGTTACGTAAAGCTTGGTGAGTGGCTGTGCTGGAGGCACAGTGAGGGAGACGGGAGCAGACGTTGTTGCTTCTGGGGCCTCTGGGTCTCAGCAGAGCAGGAGGTGTAAGTGCATTAGGCAAATGTGTTTCTCCTGCTGGTACTGTTGAGCAGTCCAGTCATTTGGGCCAGGAAAGGGAGAGTTTTAAGGTTAAATCAAAGAGCAAATGAGGCTGACAGCATCTCCTCTGCCTTCAGTGTTGAATCTGCTCTTCCTTTGCACGTGGTGGGGCAGATCTGCTCGTGCCCACCTGCTCGATTTGTCTGTGGGATGGCACAACGCTGGTGTAAGGCAGCTGCTGTAACAGGTCTGTGTCACAAGAGGAGCAACGTGCCTTAACTAGTATTGGGAGCCTCAAAGCCAGACCTGAATTTCACTGACCAGTGGGGATATTTGTATTTTAATGAAATGGATATAATCAGTTAGAAAATAAACATTTGTGGTGAAAGCAGCTTTGCTGTCTAGGCCTGGTATCTCACAGTGCAGACCACAAAGAAGGCTAAAGGATTTAGCTTACAAAACTGTTGCAAAGTTTAAGCTGAATGAATAGGAAGGCAAGAGCAAAAAGGCTGAAAACCACAGCTAGAGATACCTAACAGCCCAGAAATGATGTTCTGTACTGTGCATCCAAGAAGGAGTTTACCCAGGGTGTGGTGTGCTGGGTTCCTGGGTTCAACACCTCTGTTTCAACACCGGCGCACAGATGCGTTTCCTGCATTCCCTGCGGGGTGCTCACAGGCTCCTGCTGCCAGTGACTGTCATGCAGCAAAGGCTGAGAGTCAGCAACAGACTAATTGATAGAGCTCAAAGCTTGTTTGTCCAAAAACTTAACAGTTTTTCCAGGTGTGTCAGGTGGTTAAGTAAAAGGCATTATCTGCCACTGGAGGTGTCTCACACCATGGTCAGGAGCCATTTCAAAGGGTTCTTCGGATAGGAAGTTATTTTTTTTTCCCTCAATACACCCAGGAGGTAGGGAAGCAGTTTTCTGGGCTTTGCCTCACAAGTGGTTAAAGAGGCTGGGTTATTTTTACTAGAGCCATACAGCCAAACAGTGGCTAAAAAAGAGTTTGAAACTCTTCACCTGAAACATTTGCAGCCCAGGAAAGGAGAAAACCCCCAGAACCACCAGCACACTGACAGCATGGGCCCTCGACCCTGGCTGCAGAGGAGAGAGGGGTTTTGCAGCAACTTTGGAGTCCGGTTGTGTCCAATTTATTCTGAGAGCTGACACGCTAAAAAGTTGTTCCGTTTTCCACACTGAAGATGCTTTTCCTTGTGTGTCCCATTGTATTTCTGAAGGTATTAACTGGACCTGGTTTGGGTTTTGTGTTAGATTTTTCTGACTGATGTGGTGGGCTCTAGAGAAATGAAACTGCCTGTAGGAAAAGAAAATGGCTTTCCATCTGGAAATAGTAAAGGAAATACTTAGATTTCAACCTGCTGGATTGAAATTGTTTTGCTAATGGACCCAAAAGTTGTATTGTAAGAGAAAGCTTGGGGGTGTACAAGCTGTTTTCCTGTTGTGCTCTGCAGAGTGGAAACTGCACTTCAGGCTCCCTGAAAAGCTTCTCTTGCTCCTCTAAATGCAATGGTGCTTTAGTTGAAATGCTTCATGATGGGAGATGCAGCCAGTGCAGGGTGCCTGGAACAAGGGAGGTGGAGGCAACTGCTCACAACCACCACCAAAAATTACCTCATTACAACAAAACAAGATTTTTGGGGTGAGTTTAGCAAAAAAGAAAGGGAACATTGGCTTTTGGGGATGTCAGAATGTTTTGTTTCTGTGGCTAATATCAGTGAGAAGTCTGGGACAGACACTTGAGCATTTGTAATTCATAAATCTGAAGTGAGTGGGAATTTCCTTTTCATGACAACTTGAGAAGAACAGATGTTGAAGTGTCAAAGCCTTCTGTGAGACAAGGATTCCAGCTCTTGAGGGACTGTCCTGTGAACAGTGTCTATCACTCTCCTCAGTTGGTACATTTTAAGTACAGGGATGTCAGTGGTAATAATGGTTCTGTTTTGTGAATGGGGCCTATTAAGTTACTCACATCTGCTGTGAATAGTTAATTAGACACCTCAGTAGCTGTAAAAAACCCAACAATGTGAAGGATCAGGTTGGACTTCTTTTCCTTTTACTCATGATGATCAGACTTTCGTAGTTTCTTAATAACCAAAGGCCAGCTCAGCAAGACTCATGCAGAGGAGCTGAGAATGGGTCCTAGGAAGGTAAATGAATCATGATTGAGTGATAGAACTGAAACTCTCATTGCAACAGAGAAGGGATTTCAAAACTGAGGTGCCTAGAGACAGACACCGTGATTGCAGAAAATCGAGCGCAAGACAGAACACAGAGGAGGGCAGACTGATCTGTTTCTGAATATGCCTACTGTCTGCTTTCAAACAGGCACAGCAATGGAGAACCTGGATGTCCCACTCCCAGACCTTACTGAAGAACAGCTCGGTAAGTGCAGCACACAAAGGTCAATGTTTCAGCTCATTCACATCCAGTGCTTGCTATTGTGGTCATGGGGCAAGGGCACCTGTTTCCTCTGAAAACATGCTCCATCTATCTCTCTGCTTGTGAAAGAGAGTCCAGCAGTCAGTTCCCAGCTCTTCCACAGGCTTCTCTCCAGGCCTTGGACCATTGGGTTGTGGGAATTCAGATGCATGAAGGAGATTTTGCAGTGTGTTAATGCCTAATGAGCTGTCTCAGTACCCTGGCATTCAGCCCTTTGTGCCTGTATAATATCACTGGTCAGAGTAAGTACCCCTTAAGTAGCCAGGAATACTTCTTCTGCTTCTCTGAGACACTAGTATGGACTATTGACATTGTTCTGCTGATTTCTGGCAGGCTGAGCTGCTAATACAGTACAGCTTTACTCTTTCCTGTGCACTAACATGCTGATGTTGGGCAGTCTGATGTGTCACTACACCCAACACTCAGCGTCACCGCATGCTGCCCTGCAACCCCCCTCTACTACTGCACACTGATTTGTTTTTTTTCTCCCAGACATTCTGCAGAGGGTTTTTACTGCAGATGCCAATTACTTGGAGAATCATGAGAAAATGAACCGGTCCTTCTGGGAATCACTTGTGAAATGTTTAGCCAGCACTGACCCACCTCTCCTGAATACTGAAGAAAAGAACAATGTAAGTCCCTATAGAAACATGCATCCCTTGTAAGACATTGTCATACAGATACTTTTGCACTTCTCTGATATGGTTTGGAAAGAGAAAACATCCAGCACAATTATCTGATGTGCTAAACCAAATCTAAAACATGCTAAATGCTGTCAAAAGGCACTTGGATAAATGAGGCTCAGGCCACTGGTTTTTACTCCCATCCTTCCCCATGTGAAAAACTGACTGGCTTTGTATAAATGCCTCACAATCAGTTTGGCTCCCTGTTTTCTGTCAGGACCACTCACTGTTTAGTGATGTTCTGCTGTAAGATGCTGCAGAGATGACATGTTTGGGTTTGGATTCTTTCTCCAGCTTTTAAAGTAATTCACCATTACACCATGGGTTTTTTTCCCAGCTGATGACTCTGCTCAGAGTTGCTGAATGGAGTTGACATTCTCTTCACATCTTTGGCATTTATCTTTGTCCCTGCTTTCCCCTTTGTGTCACAGGGACAGGGGATTGTGACATTTCCCACTCGTTTGTACAGCAGGGTATGATGTTTTTAGGACGTTTTATTGGGAGAACTATTAGCTGTTTCCTTGCCTTTCAGCTCCTCAAGAGCTGCAATGCCTTGCCTGGAGGCTGTGCAGCCTGCCTGAAAGCCATAGAGAAGGAGGGAGGCAGGGCAATGGCTGTTCTTTACCTCTTGCTGAAGACAACCAACCCATCTGGATACAGGCAGCTGCCCAGCTCCAAGGGAAAAGGTGAGTCCTACCTGGTGTCAGCTCTTTCGTTAAAACCACTGCAGTGCCAGAGGGACCTGATGCCAGTCTGAACACTCTGCTACACGCCCAGAAGCAAGCATTGGTGACCAACTGCAATGTAGAAATACTGTTTAGAAAAGCCAGTTGGGTTTGGTGAGAATGGCAGCCAAAGATGCTATTTTACTTTAGTTTTACTTGGGGAAAAATCCTTGTGTGTTTGGTGACTGGATATCCTGGGGTGATGATGCCAAAGCAGTTCTCTGACTGAAAGTGGTGCCCCAGTCTTTCCTCTGTAGCTGGATTCATGACACTCAGGACACTTTTTCCTGGACTGTTGTTCAGCCAGTCTGGATCTCTCTGAACTCTCATAGTGGCAAGAAATCTGAGCCACTAAAAACACTTTTGCAAATGACCCTACAAGCACACAGAGCAGTAACAGGAGTGGATAGAGGATGCTGCTCAGGGTGCTGATCCTGACAACAAGGTCCAAGTGGACAACACTGCTCTTCTCTCTCATTTGCCCAGTTGTGCAATGAGAAACTAAGTGCGGTACCATGGGGTCTGCAGTCAGTCACTGCCTTGAACAGATCACAGGGCTGCAAACATTAAAGATGACCCTGAATGGAAGGGCATACCCTCAAGGAGATCCTGTTCCTGCCTTGATCAAATGTTTTCATGAAGGGGAGAGACCTCCGAGCATGAAGAGCAGCCCAGCTTCGGTCATCTGTCAGGGTAGGAGTGTAGAGTCGTCGCAGCAGCTCCCCCTCCCTGCTATTGCAGTGAGCAGGACAGAGCAGCACTGGGTGGCCACGGGGGATGCCTGGAGCTACCAGCCCCCAGCAGAGAGCTGGGAGCTGGCCAGAATCACCTCCAACTCCAGCCACATAAGCCAATAGCACTTCACTGCCTGAGCTGCAGCCTCTGGGGGCTCTGTGCCACGGGAGGGTGTTTGCCCTGCAGCACCAGCCCCGGGAACGCGGCTGAAGTCCTGGGGGAATGGCAGAAGCAGCCCAGGGAAGGGACAGTAGCTATTGCCCAGCTAAAGCACCTTCCAGCTGCAGCTGCTTCAGGGAATGGATAGTTTCCCAAGGATAGCACTGGGGATAAATTAACGGCCATGAAACTATAGGCATCTACCAGAGCCCTTTGCAAAAGGCTAACGAGCTGTGCATGTGATGCTTTCATGTGTAATGCTTGGTCCTACTCCCTGTGTGCCAAAGACACAGCTGAAGGAACACTAAGGGCTGCTTTCCTGTCAGACAACCTCTAACAAAGCATTGTGAAATCCCTCCTGGGGAAAGACAGAAAATGTAACTAGTTGTTTATTGCTTTTTTCCCCTATATATATATATATGAAGCAGATGAAAAATTGAAACTCCTGAAGAGACTGGAAAGGACTCTCATGCTTTCACAAGGGGAAAAAAAGGCTGAAAGCTCATCCTCTGAGTCCATGGATGAAGACACACAAGGTAAAAAGGACTTATTTTATTTTCTCTTATGCATAATTTAGTCTGATGGATTGTTCTAAGAGACTCACATGGAAGACTTGCAGCAATTCTGCAGAACTCTGGGGGAAAAAAAAGTGCAAAAGAGAGAACACACAGCTGATGATGGATGTGTTTAAAATCAGACCTTTCTCCCCACACCCCTTTATACAAAGTATTCCAGCTTCCCATTTGGCTGGTTCTCTCCTATCCAGCCAGCTTTGCAGAGCTGTGAGACAAAAGCAGCCAGGAATGATCCTTGCCTTTCAAAGCCTTGATTTTTACCCCCATCTCCCACAGCCCCAATGATCTTACAAGCAGATGACTACAGTGCTCTTGTTCCTGATACTGATGGCACTTTTTTTTTCTTTAATCTGATGAAAAACCATTTCCTCTATCCAGACAGTGATGGGGAAGATTTAGGAACACAGAAGAGCAAAGGGCAGTTGCTTGGAGGTAGGATCAAGTGGGAGCAGTATTGGTTTTTTTATTGCAGACAACCTGTATAAACCATGAAAAGGATAATTTCTGCCATTCTTTGGTTTGACTTTTGAACAAAGGTGTATTACTGTGGAAAGGTGTAGGAAAAGGACTGGTCAGAATCCAGCTGTAGCAAAGGCATTTTCTTCAAGATAAAGCTCAGGAAATATTAACATTAATTAAAAATATTAATTAGCCATGTCCTGTGCTTTGAGTTGAACCAGGAGAAGAGCAAAATCTTTTGTGTGAGAAGTCCTGCTGCCTGAGTCTGCACAGTTGGCACTGAAATGCAGCAAGAGTTTTGAAACTATCTATTGCAGCCACTACTTGCAGGGTCTGCAGTCAGCCCTCAGTGCTGACCTGAGACTGCCAGCCAGGATGGCACCTGGGATCTGAGTCCTGAGGCTTTTCCTTTCCTTCTGAAGGAGAAATAGAAGTATGATTCAGATGAAGAAAATGTGCTGTGCTAAAACACAAACAGCTACCAGCTCAGGGTGTAGCACCATGGATGTAAAGAAGTTAAGGGTTTCATCAATAATGTCTTAAGTTGATCTGAGCCCAAGTGTAAGAGCAGCTCACGTCAATTGACATTAGGAGATCTAATCTGTCACACAAGTCTGGTTCTGCCTGACTCCAGCTCATGTGAGAGATAGAATACAGGGGTTAATAGTCCCTGCCTGTTTCCCATTTATAAGCTGCCTTCTCTGAGTTGGTGTCTACCTGGTCACTTTCTCATCCCCCCTGATTTCAGTGGTGTTGTGTGGGCTGGGGCTGGCAGGCAGCTGTGCGTACTCCTGACCAGTACATCACCTTTGTGTTCTGTTTTAGGCACACCAGCAGAGATGGTTCCCTACAGAGATTCAGGTAAGTGTTCCCAGATGACCTCATCCTGCTGGAAGGAAGACTGTAACTGCAGTTTCTTCTTTCTGTCATGCTTATGTATAAGTAATACCCCCCCTAGCTGTAAATCTGTGGGTTTCAAGTTAGCCTGGTGTTGGACCTGGGCATGGTACAGGCATTGTGTGGCAAGCTTGTCATAGTGGGAGCAGGTACAAGGTGTTTTAGCAGATTAACCCATTTTTCTCCAGGCCTGACAGGTTCACACATGATCAGCTCACAGCAGTTGTCATCCTTTTCTGGGCAAAATCCAGCAGTTCTATTGGGCAACTATTCAGCCTTTGCCAAGAAAGCCAGGCAGCCTTCATCATTCCCTGCAGCCTCTAACTTCTGCTGCACAGGGGTGCAAGATTGGGAGGGAGCTGGATCCTGGTTTCCTGAAAACCACACTACTCAGCTCACCTTCCTCACATAGCTCTGAGCATTCCCCAGCAGACCAAGCTAAGTGGCTACCAAATGACAAGCAAGAGAGAAATGGTGCCAGCTGAGGGCTTGACCAGACATGTGCCTCATGGCAGATGTCCTGTCATCAGGCACTGCTGAGGAGCAGCAGATGATGTAAAAAGCCCACAACAGGAAACAGTGGATGGCTTGACTGTGTTACCCACTGTACTGGTTTTGCTCCATCACTAATTGGCCAGGCCTGGGTCAGGTGCAGGGTCCAGCTTAGAACTGACTGGCCCTAAGCCTGTGAGCTACAGGGGAAGCTTCTGACAACTCTTTTTGTTTAAAGGAGCCACCCCTGTAGCCCCCCTGCGACCAGAAAAACCTGGCCCAGGCAAAACCACTACACTCACCTCACCCCTCCCACTCCTGTGCAGTGGGTAAGTTACTGCCACTGGGACTGTTTCAGCTGAGGAGAGAGATGGGAAGGAGACAGACAGATATAAATTGCACTGTAATCCCTAGGAGAGGTTTCTGAATTGCCCATCCCCGAGGGGCTACATACAATACCAGGGTAGAGGAATATGCTGCAATCCCACATTCTCCCACGCTGCCAGGTGCAGAAAGAGGATTACAGTACTCTACCAGCTGGTGTTTGGCCTCTGTTGCTTCACTTGCAGATGATTTCAGTTCCCCAGGCTGACACTGAGGACACAGCAGGACATGCCTGCTGTGCTGGACAGGTTCAGCTGCTGCCCATGTGGTCCCAGCTCTGCCTAGTTCTGGCTTCAGGTCTAGCAACTGAATATTAACATGGGAACCCGTCAGTCTCCTGCCACACTCTTTCAAAGAAACTGGGATTGCTGTGACTAGTCAGCTTCATTGTTATCTGGTCTTGGGCCCTTTGAACTTCCTTTTTAACTTGTTTTGTCTATCCTGAGTGAAACGGACGACTACTCCCTGTGCTTCCTGCTGCTGATAGTGGTGGGAAACAATATATTTGTATTTTTACCATCAAAAATAACACACCTATGTTGCTTTTCAGAGATCACCACAAGAGAAGATTCAGTTGCAGAAGGTGAAGGTAAGTACAAACACGTGAACAGAAGTTTTGTGTGGATGCTGTCCTGACAGCTAGCCCAGCTCCTTCATACCTGAATACTTCCTAATCAGAAAGCAGAAGTATCAGAATAGCTATGAAAATGCATTGCAGTGCTTTAATGGCACAAATATTGTGCAAGTTATTCCACGAGACAGAGGTCTGGTGGGACTACTGGCATCAGGAGGCAGAGTATTGCAGCAGACTCCTGCCCTGGGTGAACTGATGTT